>LVTN01001587.1:38579-49766 GCA_001649415.1 Musa itinerans
ATTCTATCCTTCATAACACATATATATATACACATCTATATATATATATATATATATATATATATATATATATATTTATGTGTGTGTGTAATAGTCAATATAAAGTGATAAATGCCAAAATATAATAAACAAAAAGATTCCATGTCAAGTCACATATGCCATCACTCACGTGATTGGCTTGTTGGGCACCTATGACTAGCAATGTCACAAGTAGAAACTCGATTAAATTTAATTTTATCTAAAGTGTAAAATAAAGCATTCATAGCTTTAGTATTTTAAAAAAAATATTTATTTTTTAAATCATTCCATCCTTCTATCGGTTTGGAAGATTTTTGAAAACAAAATTTGATAACATTCGATAAATCAAAATCCTAAGAAAATAAGAAAATCCTTATTCGTGTTTTCCAATAGGTGTAATTTATCACATTAAATGTGTGAGGACGTATAATAGAGTGCCTCTCTTCATTGCTTGAAAATATCATTTATTCTCTCTTTGGTGTTAATCCAAATGAGATAACTTTGTTCTAATACCAATTATTAGGATTTTAATGATACTAAGAGGGGGGCATGAATTAGTGTAATAACATTTTTAACCAATTGTAAAAACTCGATCAATAAATCATTATATTTTTATAACTTGATTCATTAAGTTAAAGTTGTAAGTAAAGAGAATAAAATTAAGCCACGAGTAAAGGGCAAGTAAAGAGAGTCAAACTAATTTATGGTGGTTCAATTTTTTCAACCTACATCGACTCTCGATTCCACTTCCCCTGAGGTCATCGATTTTTACTATCGATCTTCTTTCCAGTGGACAAAGATCAACTACCCTTATTATAACTTTCTCCTTTTTCAAGCTAAAGAGATAACCTTCATATTCACTTTTTACATAAAATCTCTCACCTCTTATAACTTAGAATTATAACCAAAATCAATAAGAGAAAGAGACTCAAACTATGCTCAAAATAAGAGTTTACAATATATTTTTGCTCAGATGCTCCATTAACCAAGCTTAAGTGAGGTATTTATAGGTTTCAAGAATAAAGTCAAAAATGTAAATCCCCAAAATTTCGGGATACGAGCAATCCTACCCTCTCCATGGGCATTTGTCGGCTAACTCAAGTGGTACCACCACCCAAGCCTACTTTAGGCTACCTATTTAGCCTTTTAATAGGCTCAATTCGGCCAACTTCAAGCTTATTAGGTTTCTTGATAAGTTAACATTATTTCGGTCCAATACCAACTCAAATTAACCTAAATAACCTCAATCAAGACTTTAACAAATCAACCACATATCCAGCACATTTATGAAGCTTTTACATTATATGCCCTTCTAATATGATATCCGATCTTTCAATACTTTGTTCGAACCTCCAACACATCGCTCTTTATTTCAGTATATCACCCATTTTACCGACATCAACTTTCTCATGATATCTAATCTTGCGGCACAATATATGATCCTTCTGGTATGATGCCCGAACCTATAGCACGAAGTTCGATCTTCGACATGTCAACCAATTATTTGGCTAGACATCCAATTTTCGACACGATAATTTTTCAGTATAACGTCCGACTCTTTTGCTCGATAGTTGGCCATTTGGTGATCCAAGTTCGTGATTAAAATGGTTCCTACATCACTTATCTCAAAAATATATTTAGTCCAAATAAATTTATCAATTAGTTTCATCATCAAAATCCAAGATTCAATATATTTCTACATATATCCCATAGGAAAGGCAACTAAATAACTGACCTGAGTTGCCTTTTGGGCTTCTACTTTAGTGGATAGTAGAATATCGAACTACTATGGCGTTGGCTTGGTGAATGGTGGCTAGTTGATTTTATATTTTCTATCAAATATGAATTGTAAACATTAAAAAAAAACATAAAATGCTACTATTATGCAAAAAAAAAAATTAATGTTAGAATTGAAATCAAATAACAATATATTAGTTTTTCGATGTTTACCTTTCGATGTCATTCAGAAAAATCTTTATTTGATATGTAAGGGCATCGTCCTCGGATTTGAAAACGATAGTGATATCAATTTACAAGGAGAACTAGACTCACCTTCTTCTCTCTTCTTATCATTCACAAGACCACTATGATCGATGGATTAGAGACAATGAGAGAAAAGAAGGTCTGTAATCTCTCAATGACTGACTCACGTGATTAAGAGGAGATGAAAGAAGATCTATAATCACTCAATAATATTATATCCACGTCTCCACATATTATGTTTTTAATCCCCATGAGATGTTATCTATTTATAAGCGAAAACAGAGGATCTAGAATAAATAATCAGAAAAGTCCCTCCCATTAAGATTATCTCCTAAGAAATCTTATCATAATTGAACTTTTTTTTTATTGATTGATAACTGTCATTAAAATCTAATCAGATCTATAATATATCTTACATAAGATTATATGATCTAACATATTATCACCTAGTTATTACTTAAAAAAAAATAGTGTGTTAAGTTCCTATACCTTTGACCGAGCACAAAGTTCATTGCATATGGCTTTTTTTTATTCCCTAGGACAACTCGAGCAGTAACACTTCCACGTACTCTTTGAGAGCATCAACCTCTCCGTGGCCTTCTAACTTCAATTTCACTATTACAAGTTCAGTCGAATTGTACCTCGAACCTCATTTTGATACCACGTGAATCACGCGAGATGAGTCTTTCTCTGTCAGAATAAGTAAACTTTAGGATCAGTATGTAATGAAAGGATTCGAATTCATGACCGGCATATTGATAACAGAAAGTACAAATCACTAAGTCCAATATATACTTGTAACTAGTATAAGACTAAGTTCGGTGCATATTGATCGATATTATTAACTTATTATTTTCGGAGTGATAACAGGAAGTACAAATCAATAAGTTCGGTGAATTAGGACCAAAATTTAATTCCTTGGAGGTAACTCCTTAATAAAATTTTCAACCTGTAAATTATTCTATCATAATGTATGACTGGTTATTAAACTCAACAATCTGGATCCGTGTTTCAGAGACATTCAATGAGGCTCGAAACTTAGCCTTCTCTACCAAAGCTAGCAGGAAGAGAATAAAGATCTTATAAAGTATCTTTCAACAAGTTTTACAAATAGGACACGGCAATCGCACTTCAATGACGATGTTAGATCATGTTCATTATATAGTCGAAAACCTGTTACCTCTGTGAAGTATCAATTTTCCTTCATTGTTTTTTCCGGTGTTCATACCAATCAAATAATCCGTGACTTCAATAAATTCTTCTCATAGACAGATGTCAACACGTAGCCCTCCGGTAAGGCAAAGGGAAAATGGATTGGTTCAAGAATTTAAAGTGAGAATATGAAATCACAAAAAATATTCAACTCACAGGAATACTGAATGCAAGAAAATGGATTGGTTCAAGAATTTAAAATGAGAATATGAAATCACAAAAAATATTCAACTCACAGGAATACTGAATGCAAGAAAGATCTTCAGTGGCATTCATACAAATCCAGTTGGACATCGCAAAGCGATTTTTGATCAAATACTGAATGACTGACTATATGGAGTTATCTGACACTTGATACCTGCCGGCAATGCATTGTTTCATTGAAAAATGACCTGGGTGATTTCAAGTCATAAAAGATCCATACTTCAATTATTATAGAACGATGTTGCACACTTGAAAAAAAAAATTTATGAATGGGCCTCTATAGCATCGCATATCCCCAACACAATGATGAGACATTGCACCAACTATCCTGCATCTTCGACTCGAATTGTGATAAATCTTTAACATTGAGACAAAGTATCATAGGGATGGTAAGTTTGAGGATGATCTTGTGTGACCAAATATGCTGCACAATTGATGAGATTTCGCATGTTGTGCAGGTAAATCAAAATGCAGATCCACCACCTTTGGTCTTTCCAAGAAGGACATCTTTTGCCTCGTTAATCTTGGAAGCAAGGTAATGACTTCCTCCTGCATCTGGATGGTTAGCAACCATAACCTTTTTGTGTGCTTCTTTTATTTTGTCTGGAGGAGCATTTTCCCTGTAACAAAAAGTAGTTCTCAGCCAGAATAATGAAAACTATATGACAAAAAAAAAGTGGCTGAAATTGGAAATTTTCAGATACAAAGGGAGGCAGAACATGGTATTGACAGGAAAAATTGCTTGCACGAAAATAACCAGCCAGGTTAAATATAAATATGATTGTAAATTTTTATACAAGGAGCCTGTTAGGAATTAGCTTTCAAAATCTGAAACTACTTAAGCTGACCTGACAAACCTAAGGTAATAACTAATGAGTTGGACCACATTATGATGAGCATAGACCATAAAGATACAAACTACTGATATTTATTCCAGTATATATCCCTGGTAAAGCATAACTACAAACTATTAGTGAGAAATCAAAATAAAAAAAACATAATAGCGGCACAGAAATGTCACTAAGATGATAATGTATTATTTACCAAATGCAAAGTGATAGGCACTCAAAGTATAACTTCCAAACTCCTTATACAGAGTTTCATTCAAGCTACTACCAGATCCCAGCTTTCAAGATCTAGATAAAAGCAAATGGTAAGTTTCTCTTCATATTCCTTTCAAAATATAAAATGGTTTCTCACTTTTCCTAAGTAAAAAAAAAAATCAATAACAAGACATTATAAATCATTGCTTTCTGCGGAAACTCAACAAACCACCAATCAACCATTATCACTGTGTAAATAATACATCCACAATCTTTCTTATGGATCATATTCTACCCTGTGCAAGTGAAAGAAACTGCATTGCTTACAGTACAATTAGAATGAAGGATAGTCTGATAGAACCCTAGAGGAATTCTATATAGATTGATCTTTGAGGGGGATCAATCCTTGGAACGCTATAGGGGTTCCACCCTCTTAGAAATCGGTCATATGGCTGCAATTGTAGATAGATCTTGTTCTCAAAGAAATGGAGGCTACATGTTTATATAGGGCTCCAAACCTAGCCCTAGGGACTGCTTTCTAAGTGAATTATCCCTTTTGCCCTCAACCCTAGCCGACCGGCCCAGTAAAAAAAAGGGGGGGCGGCGACTAGGAAGCCCAAAGGCCTAAATATAAACCCTAGCCACTCTTCTTTATAGAATAGAGATAGCTAGGTGGGGTTTATTACAATCTCACAAGGTTTTTATTAGCTGCTTCTTGGCTGAGTATGACTCAACCCTGCTATGGTCCTATCAAGCCCGTCCTCTCCAAATCAATCGTCCTCAAGGCTGAGGTTCCATGAACTCAGGGAACCGGATCTTCAGCTCCTCATATGATTCTCATGTGGCGTCTTTGAGTGGTAAATTATTTAAATGCACTAGTACTTCAGTAGAGGGATGTCGGCGACGCATCACGATTCTGCGATCGAAGATGGCTTGTGGTTGGGCTTGAATATCTCCATCATCAGTGGTGTTGAACAGTTGGATCTGGGGTGACTCGTGTTCTCCCAACTTGGGCTTCAAGCATGACACGTGGAAGACAAGGTGAATTTTGGCATCCTCAGGCAATTTAAGTTTATACGCCACAACTCCAATACACTCTATGATCTAATAGGGCCCATAAAAACATGAGGATAGCTTCATGGAGGCTCGTGTGTTGATGGAGAGTTGCTTGTATGGCTGTAAGCGAAGATAAACCCAATCTCCTACTGAAAATTCTCTTTCGCTTCGTCGTGTGTCGGCTTGTTGTTTCATTCTGGCTTGAGCGATAGAGAGATCATCCTTTAGCAGTTGTAGGAGTTTGTCCCTGTCAATTAGATCTTGGTCGACCTGATCTACCTTAGCCAAGCCAATTACATACTTTGGAATCACAGGGGCCAGCCGACCATACAGTGCTTCATATGGGGCACATTTTGTAGATGAATGATATATAGTATTATACCATCATTCGGCCCAGGGAAGCCATTTCGCCCACTCTTTTGGTCGGTCATTGGCGAAATACCGAAGGTACGTCTCTAAACACCTGTTCACCACTTCTGTTTGGCTGTCAGTTTGTGGATGATATGTTGTGCTCATCTTCAGTTTGGTGCCTTATAATTGAAATAACTCGATCCAAAATTTACTGGTGAAGATCCTATCACGATCACTTACAATGGACCTTGGCATCCTATGTAGTTTAACAATATTTTCTATGAAAATCTGAGCAATACTAGCAGCAATGTAGACATTTCGCACAACACAAAAATGAGCATATTTCGTAAGTCGATCAACTACCATAAGGATTATGCTTTTACCTTTGGAAGGTGGCAGCCCTTCGATGAAGTCCATGGAGATGTCAATCCACACCGAGTCTGGTATGGGTAGTGGTTGTAGCTTCCCTGGACTCGCCACTGTTTCACACTTTTGCTGTTGACATACATCACATTGTGCCACATATTCAGAAATAATTTTTTCATCCCTCTCCAATAAAAATTTTGCTTCACTCTTTTATACGTTCTCAAAAATCCGGAGTGCCCTGCTGAAGGTGTCGAGTGCATTTCGTACAGGATGATTTTGACGCAAGGGGAGTCGGGTATAAGCACAATACGACATTTGTAGTGTAAATCCCTTGAATGCCAAGTGTAGTGGGCTATTACGCTTGGATCCTCTTCTAATTTTTTTTATGATGTTGCTGATTTCTGGATCCTTCTTCCATTCCTCCCTAATGTCCTCGAGGAAGTTGGTGGTAGGAAGGAAGATGGCTGAAAATTTAGCTTGCTCAAGTAGCCGTGAGAGTGCATCTGCAACAACGTTTTCTTTTCTATTTTTGTAAATAATTTCATAATCAAATCCTAGAAGTTTGGTTACCCATTTTTGCTACTCAGGGGATGATATCTTCTGCTCCAAAAAGTACTTGAGGCCATGGTATGTAATTTCGAATGGTACCGCCCGGTACGGGCGATACGTACTGGTCTGACGGTATACCGATACGCGAACCGCTCGCTACCGGACGGAACGTGCTATAGTGCTACACTGTAGCGGTGCTACAATGCTACAATAGAGAGAAAGAAATATTTAAAATTAGGTGTACTGCTCGGTACGCCCTGGTGTACTACTCGGTATGCCCTGGTGTACCGCTCGGTACACGGTACCATACCGTACCGAGCCAACCTCGAAACACCAGTACGGTACGGTATTACATACCTTGCTTGAGGTTTCTATGGTCGGTTTTAATTTGAAATCTACTGCATTGCTTCAATTTTTGTTGGGTCTACCGCCACTCCTTATGATATTATGTGCCCAAGGTACTCTACTTTTTGCTGAAGAAAGTTACATTTTGGCTGCTTAACAAAAAGAGTAGTCTCCCGAATGATCGTCAAAACAACCCGTAAATGCTGAAAGCAAGTCTCAAGAGAAGGGCTATAAATAAGAATATCATCGAAAAATACTAGCACAAATTTGCAAAGAAAGCTCCGAAAAATATCATTCATGAGACTTTAGAAGGTTGAAGGAGCATTAGTGAGTTCAAAAGACATTATCAAGAATTCATAATGGTCGTTATGTGTGCGGAATGCAGTTTTTGGAATGTCGTCTTCACATACTCGAATTTGGTGGTAACCGGATCGAAGGTCCAACTTCGTGAAGACTCAAGCTCCTTTTAACTCATCAAGAAATTCATCCACCACTAGTATTGGGTACTTGTCCTTGACGATGATGCCATTTAAAGCTCGAGTATGTTAGGAATAGCACTGGTGAGGAATAGGAGCTACAACTTGGCCGAATCACCCCTATTTCAAGTATCTCCTTTACAATCTTTTCAATTTCATCCTTCTGGAGGTGAGGATAATGGTATGACCGAGTGTTCGCTGGTAGTTTGCCCGGAAGAATTGGAATCCGATGGTCATGTTGCCGAGTAGGAAGAAGACCGCATGGTTCAACAAAAATGTCGGCAAATTCAGTAAACAATTGGGCGAGATTTTGACCATCAATTTCTATTTTCTTCCCTTCTGGTTGCTGTTGGAGATGCATCAAAAAGCCACAATTTACCTTGTGTAAAACTTTCTCCATTCGTTGGGTCGAAATGGTGGTTACGTTGCTTTCGCGCTTCCCGCATAGGATGATTTGTTTGTCTTTGCAGTAGAATTTCATAATTAATTTGGAAAAGTTCCAAGAGATGTCACCTAACGCCGTCAGCCATTCTATGCCAAGCACGACCTCATAATCATCAATTGGTATGAGGAAGAAGTCGGCGACAATTTCTTGGTCTTGTAGTAATAGTTTCACCAGCGGGCATCTTTGGTCGCACTTTAGGATTCTGTCGTTGGCGACCTTTACGTCGAACTTGCTGTAACTTTCGATGTGTAGCGCCATCCGAGCAGCAACTTTACTGTTTAGGAAGTTATTAGTGATGCTCGTGTTGATGAGAATAGTGATCGGTTGTTGTTTGAGAAGGCCTCCAACTTTTATCGTTTGCGGGTTTGAGTAGCCGGCTAGCGCGTGTACCATAAAGTCGGTCGGTTGTGGCTCTTCTTCGGCATCTTCTTCTTCATGTTCAAGGCTCTCTTTTGGATGTTCAATGTCCTCTTCTTCTACTGGTTCAATCACAAGAAGTCTCCCTTTTTTACAGCGATGCTCGCGGCTCCACGGCTCATCGCAATGCCAACATAACCCCTTCGTAAATCGCTCCCGAAGCTCTTCTCTTGTCAACTTTTTTGGTGCAGGGGCTCGACTGATAGTGGTGGGGCTGAGGGCTTCGATATTGCTAGTCGAGGAGCGACCCTAGTCCTCCTGGCTTCATGGTTCAATCGCTCCTCTTGAAATCATGCGAAAGATATGACCGCCATAAGTGTGTACGGTTGTCGCGCTTTACCTTCTTCTCAGATCTCCGGCTTCAAGCCCTCAATAAAGGTCCCCAATAGCTATTTTTCAAACCAATCATGAGTTTGATTAGATAACCTTTCAAACCTGGTTTGGTACTCCTGAATGGTGGAGGTTTGTCGGATCTTTGTTAGTTGTCCGTCAATATTCTCATAATTGGTTGGTCCGAAGCGGATCAGTAGTCCTTCTTTGAATTGTCGCCATGAGAGGACTCCATGAGTGTGTTCAAACCAGTCAAACCATTATATGGCATCCCCTTCAAGATGTATAGCCATAATTTCCACCATAGATGCGTCTGCGGTTTTGTGGTACCGAAAATATCGCTCCACGCGCGAGATCCAACCAATCAGGTCTCCTTCTTCCCATCTAGGTAGTCCACCCTCATGCGTAGATAGTAGGGATCGATCACAGAGCCTCCTCTCTCCTGAAAATCATCTCTTCGGTCAGAGCTCTCTCCTTAATGTGATTTCTTCGAGCTCGATGGTCGGCCCAAACTGAGTTCGGTAAAGAGACTCTGAATCTTATCCTTCATTCGCGTCTCGAAGGCTTCAAATTTAGCATTGATCGCCTCCTCATATGCTATAGTATATGCCTCCAAATCTGTACTATTAAGATCTCTCTTTTGTTGTCGGGTTAATTACATGTATCGGTTGAGAGAAGTGGTGGCCGAGAGGGTTGGTGGATTGGTGTATGTAGATTACGGTTTAGGCTTATTTTGTGGCTGTTTTGTAAGAGCAGAATTGTCGTCAAAGAAACAACGGTTTCATGATGAAATTTTCAGTAAAAACCAAAAGATTTGAGGAGGGAATTTGATAGCAAAATCTCGGTTTAAATAACAGCAATGATGACAAATTTGATCAAGAAGATTTTGGTAATATAACAACAAGAAAATCGGTGCAAGTTGCGATAGCAGAATTCTCATCAAAAAATTTCAA
Source organism: Musa itinerans (assembly GCA_001649415.1). Lineage (NCBI taxonomy): Eukaryota > Viridiplantae > Streptophyta > Magnoliopsida > Zingiberales > Musaceae > Musa > Musa itinerans. Next base: position 48,328 of record LVTN01001587.1, read on the forward strand.
CGATTTGCAACGAAAATTTACAGCAACACAAGAACGTTTTAAAGATGAATTCCTCAATAGACCAATCTCAGATGAAAGCCAAGAAGATCTATGAAGTGTATAAGAAATTTTGTTCAAAAATGATAGCAAATAGATCGATTAAAGACAACAATATGCGGCTGAAATTTTCTGTAGCAATCCTTCGTTCGCAAAGATGATAACTTTTACAGCGAAATGAATTCGCAGTACGGGATAGATAAAAATATTTCTTCTTGGTATTTTGAATGAAAAATTGCAGTAGTAAAAGGTATTGGTGATAGGAGAATACCAGATCTTTGATACAATTGGAGGTGACAGCAATAGATTGATTTGATCTACGGCAGAAGATGACGGTGGAGATGGCGACGTCAAGAGTAATTATGGGAATTTCTTGGCTGGTGGTGGGCGACAGGGGTAGCAGCAAAAGCAACAAAATCGCTGCTCTGATATCAAATGATAGAACCCTAGAGGAATTCTATATAGATTAATCTTTGAAGGGGATCAATCCTTGGAATGCTATAGGAGTTCCACCCTCCTAGAAGTCGATCATATGGCTGCAATTGTAGATAGATCTTGTTCTCAAAGAAATTAAGGCTACATACTTATATACGACTGCTTCCTAAGTGAGTTATCCCTTTTGCCCTTAACCCTAGAATAGGTTTTATTGTTCACTTAGGGTTGCTTCCTAAGTGAGTTCCACCCTCCTAGAACCCTAGCCCTAGGGGTTGCTTCTTAAGTGAGTTACCATTTTTGCCCTCAACCCTAGCCGACCGGCCTAGTAAAAAAGGGGGGACGGGCGACGGCTAGGGAGCCCAATGGTCCAAATATAAACCCTAGCCACTCTGCTTTATAGGATAGAGGCGGCTAGGTGGGGTTTATTACAATCTCATAGGGTTTTTATTAACTGCTTCTTGGTTAAATAGGACCCAACCCTGCTAGGGTCCTATCATAGTCATATCCTACATGGCTATTCCATGTTACCGTTACAATGTCAAACATCAAGCATCATCTTCTTCAGCCCAAAATATAAAAATCGTTCTAATTAAACCTGAATCTAAAGCTGAGTCAATGATGCTATCCTTGTCTGAGATTCTGTCTGTCTAATCCTACAAAGATAATATAATGACAAGAGACCACCTACGATCCAATGATTTAAAAAGCGCTAGCCGCCAAAAGGCGCTAAGGTCCAAAAACGCCCAAAGCGCTAGGCGCTCACCCAGGCGCTCGCCCGAGCGAAGCGAGGCGTTAAAATATAAAAATATAAAATATAATTAATAAATATAATTATTTAAAATTTTAAATAAAAATATATTATTAAATTAAAAAAAATTAATAGTATTAAAATCAAAATAATATATTATTAATCTAATAAATACAAATACTATTATTAGTATACTGTTAACAGTATACAGTATACTGTT
>LVTN01001588.1:15247-36711 GCA_001649415.1 Musa itinerans
GCTAGGGTTAGGAGGTTGTTTCTTAGAGAAGAAATAGGAGTTGTAAATGAATAGGAGTCTTAAGTAGGAGTCCTATTGGAGTTGGTTCGAAGTAAGAGTCTTGAGTAGGAGTCCTATTAGGAGTTAGGGTTTAGAAGCCCTATAAATAGCCATGTATTCCTCCTCTTTTGATAAGCAATAGATGAATCTTTTCTGCAGCCTTTGAGCAGCAACTTGGAGGGAGGAACCCCTATAGAGTTCCAAGGAGGTCGATCCCCTAAAGAGATCAACCCCAAGTTTAGAATCTGCTAGGGTTCTATCATAAGGGTTCTCTCCTAAACCCGTGAAAAGGAGAAAGCACTGCAAAGATGTGGTTAGTCTTTACCTATTGAAGAAAGACCTTTAGTGGATGCCGATGACCTTGTCGGAGGAGGAATCCGAAAGTGAATGTAGGTCACATTGACCGAACCACTCTAAAACTCGATTTGCATTTACTTTGAGCAATTTACTTTTATAACAAACTATCTCTCCTCCGTACTGTGTTTTTACTATGCCTACATACGCTTTCAAGTAAACACCTTCCAAGATCGGCTTTAATCGTACGAATACTTTACGAAACCAACGCTTTTCATTTGTGTAATTTATATTACTGCAAATCTCCTTAATTTTCTCTTGCACTTTTATGAAAGCTTTCAAGTTCAAATTCTCTCCGAAATGGATTTAATCGAAACCATCTTAATCGATTTTAATCCAAACACATCTTTTGAAATTAGAAAATTTTTTCACTGCACTAATTCACCTCCCCCTCTTACTCTTAGTACCGCTCTTAATCCTAACAGTTAGGTGGAACATCATGAATGTCCCAGTCCCTTAGGGCTAGCTCAATGGACCAGGTTTTGATGCTGGTGCTCACATTTGAGAGCAAGTTGCAGTACTCATTGTAACATGTAGTAGTGTTCTGTTCTTCTTTTTTCCCCTTACAAGAATCCATGTAAACAAGGATAAATTGAAAGATTGAAAAAGTTTTACCAATTCAAGAGAGTTGATTGAGACTGCTTTGTACAAATCATCCTCAAATTTAAGAAGATTTAGTTGGTGCAATTGCATTTTGTCACTAATGAAACCTAATTAGATTTAAAAAGTTTCTATTTTGATTCTGATGGTGATGTTGTTGTGATTCAAAATTTTGATTTCGTAGGGAGACTATTTTGCAGAACTCATCCTAAAATTTGAGAAAATTTAGTGGAAATAGGACTTGTGACCAATGGAACAATCATAACTCAGACATCTTATATCTTAGAAAATTTCTAATTTGATTCAGTTGGTGTCTCAGCCAAATTAGATCTAACAAAGCTCTACTTTGATCCATAAGAGGTGAACAAGAACTACAAGCAAGGTGAAAAAAGTGGTGATATTGAGATATGTAGGGGAGATGGGAGGCAATGCACACACTATCTTCTTCATACTATTTCTCATGTGCATTGGACATTCATGTGCTAAAGCTACATAATGTCTTCTAATTTACCATTCTCTTGCTGCTGTGATCCCAACCCTTCGTTACTACAATCAACAAGGACAAATGCATATGTCATAATGTAATATCATAAGACCTCATTCTGATGTCCCACATAATAATGGCATATTGCAGACAAGTCCAGCTCTGCATGTGGATGATAGTCTCCAGGCAAATGGATGCAGAGCTGAGACTGGAAGCTGGTGCTGCACCTTCAGACCTGCTCTTTATTTTATGAAGTGAAGTGACAATAAGCCTAATCTTAATCTGCAAGTCACCCTCAACTCTCATAATAAGAAACATTTAAGTCTGTACAAAAGCAGGGGAAGATAGAGGGCAGACATGTAGATTGATTTGCAGCTAACATTACTTTGTGGCATCAAATCTGATGATCTGTCCAGGAAATCGATGGCAAAAGCATCAAAGTACTCTGATATGAGATTAGATTAAACTCTAAAAGGAGATCCATCAAGCTGGAGAAATTAGTTCTCTGATATCAGCAGTATAGTCTTTAGCACAGAAAGAACAGCATTCTGGTGTTGTTATCTGCTACATGGAACTTGAGATTTTTATGTTCTTGATGAGTTTGGAAGGATTGAAAGCATCAACTATTTTATTTACATATAGTAAAGCTCAAGGGGAATCTAACATTAATGCTTAGGATTGATTAGTAAAATGACAATCTTTTCTTGGCTGACCTGAGTGACAATGTGAAATATAAATCACTAGCAAATTTGTCCCCAGTTGGCCAAAGAGTTAAAAGAAGCCTTCTTCTTCTAATGGTTCAAACTCCAGTTCTTCTGCAAGAAAATAAATCAGATTTCCAGTTCCATAGATGTCATTGGTGAGAGAAAAAGTTAGTCAAACACCTTCTTAAATACTTAATGCTTTTCAATGTAGAGTGCCGTCAGAAGCAGGCAAGCTTTCCACTAAATGAGACACTACACCGCGAACTGGTCGACATACTGACCATAGGGAGAAGTCAAAAAGAAGCCCAAGAGAGATTTCAAATCATTCATCAATGATTTCCTTGCTGAGTCTTTGCTTGGTTGTTTGCACTACTAAGCAAGGACGGTTCATTGCATGATGCAATGCTCCCATCAATATAGATTCGATATAGATTTGAAAGAATTATTATATACAATTTTATCTCTGTAAATAAAATAATTAAAGAGTTAATATACAATTACCCCTTCTAATTTTTTTTAATCTTTCGAGTGTTATTCTTTTACTTGTTCAAATGTTATTTGAATATTATATGACTCAGCTAAGTTCGATATCATATACTTAAAAGTTTGATCCATTTTACATTTTTATTATGCATATTTATTTTTATAACTTCTCAAAAACCAAAAAACAAGTTGGGAGTGTATGCAGTGAATTTTACTTGCCATCCGCATTCGATGATAACCAAACCGACCAACACATTGTCTTCTTCCCCACATAATAAGCCGCACGTCGTTTCGCACTCCTTCCTGCATTGACAGCGAGCTGCCACCCGCCACCACCTCCTCCTCCTCCTCGTGCTCCTTCCCCCTCCGTCGGCGGAACTCCCAAGTATATAATAATCGTAGACGTTAATTGGCTACTTCACGATGTTCGACCATAATCCCTCCTCATCAATCTTCTTCGTCTTCTTCTTCTGATCTCAAATTGCACGGAATTCCCTGCCACTTTGTGAAGAGAACCATGAGCGCCAACACGTCTTTTGCCGCGAAGTGAAGTCCAACGGCAAGGAGGCGAGAAATGGATGCACGGATGATGCGAAGGTACGCGTCGCAGGCGAGTCCGGAGAGGTCCAAAGTGTGGACCGAGCCGGCTCTGAAGCAGCGCCTGCAGGAGCGGCAGCGAGGGGGGAAGATTCCCGTGGTGTACTACCTCTGCAGGAATCGCCACCTCGAGCACCCGCACTTCATCGAAGTCCCGCTCTCTTCCCCCGAAGGACTCTACCTCAGAGGTTAGTGTGGACCGGTTTCGGGCGAATGGGAGAGAAAAGTTGCGATCTTGATGCATCCAGGGGTTGACTTTTCCTGTGTGTGTCTCTTCCTCCGTAGATGTGATCGACAGGCTTAACGTGCTGAGAGGCAAGGGGATGGCCGCCATGTACTCCTGGTCCTACAAGAGGTAAATTTCTCGAGATTGGAGACCGCAAGAACCCTAGATTTCAACTCTGCAATTAGCTAATGGGTCGGCGATGGTGCAGGAGCTACAAGAATGGATTTGTGTGGCATGACCTCTCCGAGGACGATCTGATCCTGCCGTCGCAGGGCAATGAGTACGTGCTCAAGGGTTCCGAACTATTGGATCAAACCCCTCCAGGTACATCGTGGATTGACATCTAGACTATATCTAATTGGTAGTGAAGTCAGAAGAATATAATTCTATGACCAGATTGAATGATGCTTATGTTCGATTCAGATCGGAACAGTCATGGCATAAGCAATGGAATGACCCAGAATCTGAAATACCCTATTCAAGAGCCACCGGCAATCTGTTATAAAGGCCAAGAAGCTTCTTGTTCTTCGTCTTCTGCAATGATTATGATTACGGAGCCTAAGCTTCCCCCGCCGTCACCGAAGCAACCAACTCCTCCTCATTCTCCTGCTGCACAAGGATATGTGCTATGTCCCTCGGCCTGTAGACCAGGCTCCTTGGGGAACTTTTCACCGAAGCCTGGTGCTAGAACTTCCCCGCCATCAGCATTGGGTTCCCCGAACCCGATGGAGTACAGGGTCTGCAAGCCCATTGGAGCTCAGGATGCCTCCACTCAAACCGACGACCGAGGAAGTATGAGTCATGGATGGATCACTCGAATTGTTGGTGTCTCAACATATGATAGGCCTCGAAATGAGCAGACAATGTGTTCAAAGGAGGAGCTTGAAACCAATAATGTTGAGAGATCACCACCTTTAACACTTCCCAGTGATCCTTCACGTGGGAAGATGAATACCTTGGAGTCCTTGATTAGAGATGAAGTAAGCAGAAGGAACAACTTTAGGATTATGGAAGCGGAGGAAGCTTTCCTCCCAAACAGGTCAAAATTTAAAGCCACAAATATGCTTATGCACCTGATTACTTGTGGATCAACCTCTGTGAAAGACCACTATGGCCTTGGATTTATGCCAACCTATAGGACAAGGTTCACTGGTACAAGTTTCTCCTCACCGTTGTCTGCCAATTCAATGGTTCTGGGGGGAATTAATGGCTTACCAGAGAGCCGAAGAGAAATTGGCGTAAGTCTGAAAAAGAAGGGACATTTTAGTGGGAGCATGATTGAAACAAACAAGTACAAAGAGGAAATAGGGGAAGGAGTTTCTAGTCTAAAACGATCGTCTTCCTTTGGTGAGGAAAGGTAGTGCAGAATTTAATTGCTTAAATCAGTATTCTGAATAGAAGTATTTCCATATAAGTGTTGATGTTCTGCACATATTCTACTTGATTGACTAGCCTTTAGGTAAACACGAATGGTCTGAAAATTATAACATAAGTACGTTTATTGGGGAACGAACTTGGAAGCTCGCTTTGTGATATCATTGCTAAATTGACTGTCTCATCTTCACTTGACCATAGGGTTATCTGTACTTTGTGCAGTTAAGGAATTTAATCAGTTGTCTAGTATCAAGGGAAAAAATATTATGAGAAAAAACAAATATTGAAAAATTTTCTTTTCCTCCTTGGCTACACTAAAGGACTGAGATTTGAAACACCCAGGACATGGAAAGGTGTGTTTGATCTGCTTCTTGTCCTTTTTTTTCCATGTTTTGGGTAGGCCTGCTGAAAACATATTTGCTCTTCCTGTTGATACATATCTTGCTTCCCTTTTGTTGCAACTGACTGGAAGGAGAACTTCCTCTAACTCTCATTTCCATATTGCTTACAAGTAATATGCAGTTATATCTGCAGACAGTAAAATCCTCATAATTGATGATAAAGTTGGCAGGACTTATATGTGATAAATCTTCATGACAATATCCTGCATATATTCATCAAGTGTGCAAATTTCATTTAATAGGTAATGCAGTTTGATCATTTCCAGAGATATTAGGTAGCATGCCTCATATCTCTTCCTGCATCAAGTGTACTGAAGCTAACCTTTTTCTTTTGTAACCAGGTACAATAAATTATTGAACTATCTTTTAAATGAGGTTTTTAGATAATTACCATTTCAAACTTTGGAAATAGTGTAGTTTCCCCTCCATTTTGGCTTCTTAATTTTCTTTTTGAACTCTCAGGTTTTTTGGTTCATGTACTTGTTGAAGAAACAGTGGTGAAGTGATACATGAGCTACTGTGGCTATGTCATTTATGTTTAAACTGAATAATATTTTCTAACAGAGTTATAAATCATATTCTTGAGTTATAAAGTCTTTTTGTATGGGCTATAGAGAAATCACCATTGTATTGGGTTACTGGAGGCATGGAAATGACTAGGAGTGATATTTGCATTCAGTAGCAAAGAATTTGTTAAGAGGATTGATACTAACAACCCACAAAGAATGAGAGAGGGGCCATAGTAAAATGCAGAATTGTGTTATTCAGTGCAACTATATTTCTTATGAGTTGAAGAAAGAAAATTAAAAAATGTTTCAACTGCTAGAAAGAAAGGATATCTTTTGTTACAGTGCTTTTGAGTGAATGTGCAGTAGATTTCAAGTTTCGAAGAGATAATCTTGGATTTTTTTTCTTGACGTTACTTTAGAGACAAAGGTCAATTTGTGCTTCTTGACAGCTAGTGAGTCTAGGATCACTGATATCCTAGCCTTGATTTGGCCAGCATGCAAATGCTAGTACTATTAGCCTAATTCACATGACGAACTTTTCTGGTTTTTGTCTAAGTGTTTTGTTTATGTTCCTTTCAAAGGTGATCATATGTCCACGGATATAGGAGCTTCAGTCATTAGGGTTGTAGGACAGAAATTGTAGAATCTGATAGTGTTTTTTAACTCAATGACTTCTGGAGAAAGATGTAGTGAATTATCTGCATCACGTCTTACATGACAGAGAGAGGGACCATTATATCTGTAACATAATGGTTCATAAATCTTAGTGTGCAATACTTTATAGGTCCTGGCTGCAAAATCCTTGGGGATACCTGTGTAAGTTCACAATACCCCATCTAGAACTTGTCAAAAGGAACTCTCCTTTGGAAATCCCCAACTGATTAGGACTGTGCCAATGCAACCTACAAATCTAACTAAAAGTTTTAGATGAAGCATCTTAAGTTAGCATCTTAAGTTATGACTTGGTTTGTAGGTTGCATTGGGCACAGTCCAAAGAAGGGACAGTTTAGTGGTTTGTAGGTTGCATTGGCACAGTCATCTCAAGTTATGACTTGGTTTGTAGGTTGGAAATCCCCATCAAACCAAGTGCCAATGCACTTGCTTGTTGAGGAATTTAGCATCTTAAGTTAAGACTTGGTTTGTAGTAACCGTTGGAAATAATAGATAAGCTAGGTATGAGTTTATGGTCAAGTATTTTGGCTGAGACACCAGGTTGCATAAGGGTTTGGTAGTCAAATGAGTGCTAGCTCTGCATGATCATGATAACACGGAATAAAATTAGGTCTATATTGTACCGAACAATGCTGACCTCATTAAATTGAACATCATAATTGAAATTAAAAATCTCGTGATACCAGATTTGCTTTTGTACTTACATATATGGACTTGTATGTAGCATCCTTTATATTTAAAAAATCTCCAATTTACAACTTTGGTTCAAATATTGTATATATAAAGAAATCCTAATGATACAGGAACTGCAACATGCCTTATTCGAGAAGGGACAAGGAAAAGGAAGCAGATTCAGCTCAGTTAAAGTGCCTCCCTAGTACAATGAAAATTACATCCTGCACACAGTCAAGGGATAATCAGAATGGAACTTTGATGTCCCAAATTTCAGAAATAATGGGGAACTCTTCTAGCAAATTCTCACCACTCAAGTCATCATATGGTGAAAACGAAAGGATTATAGATAAGGGATCATCTGTGAGGTCAGAATTTTACAGAGAAGAAAAAGAGAAGGTGATCAAGATCGAAGAAAGTTGAGTCTTATTGTCCATGTTCCCTCTCACTAAATCTTTATAGTTACTGGTTTCTTGCCCCTCAATTTCTGTTTCACTCTTTTCCTGCAGGCTTAAATCTGGAGCTCGGTTCATAATCGAGTCTAGATCACTAGGTGATGATATTGAAGATACCTCTGAATGAACACAGGAACTGTGTGTTAATGTATCATGTCCCATTTCAGTATCAGCTGCTTTCTTTACAGCTGTGCTTGGGGGAATCTAAGTGCTTGTAAGTGCCATTTATTCGTTTTTTTTTACTTATTCCAGTTCTTTTGAGTTGTCTTCTTCTGACAACCCTAGCAAGAAACGTATAAGTTGGCTACCTGCAAAGAAATGTCGTTGTTCCACTAATGCAAGAAGAGAGCAATTCCTTTCACACTGTGAGCTAAGTTTGCTCTCTTTTATGGTGGTACAATAAAACACGCTGCATGACACTGTCGCATGTACATAACAAAGATGAAGGTGAGCTGTGCTTGGCTTCAACGTGAAAATCTTTACAGAACACTTTTTCATTTTATGAGAAAACTATTGAAATCTGGGTGTAATATTTGGTTGCCCATGTCAATTGACCATTATATTAAAGAACGTTCTTGTCCACCATGTGCCGAAGGTGAGTATTTTTATTTTATCATGGTTCCCATATCTATGATGTTGGAATTTCAACAGGATATGATGTATCCGATAAGGTGATTCCTCTTTGATAATGGCATCGCAGGGGTTTGATATATATAGATCAAGAAAAAATGTTTTCTTCCTTGTAATTATGCATTTTTATTTAACTTGCTGTCAGCTTTTGAATAGTTGATTGAAAGAAATGAACAAGTCAAATAGCATAGTATTTATTGCTTCTCTCTTTTTGACTTCAGTGAAACTTGTAAAATGTAAGGATACAACTGCTTTGACGTGGTCCTTATGTTTTTGTCAAAAGAGCAAAATAATGGGAATCATGTCACCGTTTGCAAGATTTGCGGATATTCACACTCATCATGATGTATCGGTATCTATTTGCATTATGTTGCTACTTCCTGTAACATTCAACCCCTCGTTCCGCACGATACAACTGTATGCTATAAATGCTGGATCTGCCCTCAGAATGAGAGCAACCAACTCTCTCGATCGTGTGGTCCTGAAGATGATGTTTTTATGCGTCAGAGCTGGTACACTGATCATATGTTGGGTCACATCAATTGTTTTATTGTTTGTTTCGACTTGCAGGTGAATGACAAACTTTTTGGAATTCATGAAAAGAATGTTTATGTGCCATATAAATCTGGGACAATCTTTCGGGTTCCCGATCAAGAATGTTTGAGGTGGATGAAAAGCATGCCCATGGAGTCTCTGGCACGATAAGACAATGCCATGGATCACATTGGACAAAGTAGTTTGCAACTGTAAGATGTAATAAAATAACATTAAAAAAATTTGACATAATAAAATCAAGGAATCTGACCCACCAGACCACCATCTCAAGATATTGACACAGCAACAGTTTGAGCTCTTTACCATCGCAATTTTATGAAGCCAAGCAATCTGATGCTTCAAAATAAGAACACAATTATATGAGATAAATCATGAACATCGCTTTTCTGTACAGAGCCGGAGTGAAATTGTATTACAAGCTTTCAGTCAGCAAATTTCTTGAAAATCTATAAAAGAAAACTTTCAAACACATGCCAGCAGCTCGGGTTACAAAATATACTCAGAGCTCACTACACATGGAGCTCCATTACTAGGGTGAACACAAGACACTAAATTTAACAATCCTGGAGCTGACAAAATCATCTTTTAATCAGAAGTCAAGTAGGTTGAGGCACCGCCTGTGACAGGGGCAATGTGAGCCAGGCCTTAAATATGTCTCAACAATAATATGATATCCACTGAGAGTCCTTACCTAGTCATAAAGCCCTTCTTCGTGCCAAATATCAACCAAAAAATCTACCATTTCCTGCATATGACCAATAACATACAATAATGTATAAGATCTAAAAGATTATTCTAAAAACATTCTGGATTTAGAAACTATATGGAAAATAAGATAGGGAAGCATGGACTTACAGATAATGGAATTGACTCTGGAAAAGGTTGGCTTGTCGATAGCAAGTCATCATATGTTGAGCACCAGCTGAACAAGACAAATAATTGAATGCTAAGGGAATACAGATTACCATCATGATATATTCATAGTAATATAACGAGTATTTGATTAACAAAACTAAAAGCTCCATTCTAGGTCTTTGGAACATACAGTTACAGAGAATTTGAAATTAGAAAATGATATTGTTTAAAAATACATGTTAACTGGATTTTAGCTTAATCTTATACCTGCAGCTGCAAAGATTTAGATGCACTCATGCCATGAATGCCAAATTTACAGCCCTAATTTGAACAAATTTTCCTCAGTATGGAAACATGTGAACTGATAGTCTCTTGGACTAAACCGGTAACATCATTTTACCTTGACAGGAGGGAAACATTGTGGAAGAGAACTCAAACCAATTCCCTGAAGGCGGGGAGTAAACAGGACCTATTCTTTATCAATGAGATAGTGTGCAAGAGTCTTAATCAAATCATTTGCTACTACAAAGATATCGTAGCAAAAATAGTTTATTGTTAACAAATCAAGTCCTATGTCTTTCTACTTCTTTTAATCCTCTAATTCACCAAAAAGCAAATATTCTCTAACGTTTACCTTTCCATTGTACATTCCTCAACTACACAGTCCAATATGGAAAGCAAAATATACACCAACATAAAATGCTTCCATCAATGCAAAGTCTAAAGAGGGTAGATATGTGTTTTAACTGCGCAAGCAGAGAAACTATTTTCTTGGCTTGAATCCTGATCATCCAAGTTGCAAAGAAAAATATCATAACTTGGCATCAAGGTCCATCCACTGAACATTTAGCAAAAGCAATAGGTTTGGTTGATAATATCATCTTATTCCCAACATAAAATAATCTCTCTGCTCATTTTCAGCCAGACTGCCCAACTGCCATGTTACATAGGTCATCAGTTCCAGAAACTAATTGGAGTTTCCTAATCCTTTTATACTCTAAAAACTTTATGCCAGATATGTCAGCTGCTTTGCATTGTATATGAGCCAAACTTCATTTTTCATTTGCTCAAAGCATTGACAATCATGAGTTTCTCAAGCATTCATCAAACACCAAGACACTTAGTTTGGGTCAAAATCTTAGCATCACCGGCTGTAGATCAACAAAAGAACTTTCTATGATAGAAGTAGGACTATAACCAACATGTGCTCTCAATGAGAATTCCAATGTGCTGACTTAGAAAATATAATACTGACACACAACAAATGTCAGGAAAATTGATCATATAATTTAATGTGAGAGGAAAATAATGCACAAGTCTTAACTCCTGCCTATAGAGTAATACAGTCTTCAAATGCAGAAGTTACACCTATATATGAAGAACTCACAGTCAAATCTAATAGAAATGACGAGGGACCAAGGTGTCTACCTTATTGATGGTTCCCTTGATATTCTGCGGCAACTTTTTGACCGGTCTCCTACCCATTCTTGTCTCATCTCATTCCAAGCTAAAGCAGCTGCAAAATGTAGGTTACAATTCTTGAGCATTAACATGAGAAATTTTTTTATCCTCCAATCCCCAGTGACAAATAATATGGAAACTTTTGATGAGCTTTGTTAAACAATAAACAGTAAAGAACAATGTAAACTAATATGTATCAACCAGGAAAACTGCAGATATTACTCGAGTACAAAAGTACAAAACAATGTAAACTAATAAGTAGGCACAGACAAAAAGTTATCCAGCTATTTCCTACTTCAACCTTCTGATAATATGTAGCCATTTTCGGCTTGTTAATAATGATAAAATATGAATAACAAAGCAAAGATGTATTTCTCACGAAAGGCCCATCAATCAATGCCTCAAACAGAAAACTCCTCAACTCTCAGCCCACAATATTGTTAATTTTAATATTACCAAAAGCAATATTGACAAAATGAATGTGTACAGAAGAAACTAGCATATCTTGATGTTCATATAGTAGAACATGGCAACCCAGTTATGTATGCATAGTGCAACCAAGTAAGGCCATGTGCACATACCCTGACAAAGAGCCCAGCAAATAAGCGACGATATTATTAGCATAAATGTAACTTGACCTGCTTTTTTTCTTAGAAAAATATGTTTTTGGTTATCAAATTTCCACTCTGTTCACTATATAACAAATAACCAATATATATCTCATGCAAATTCTATATGTGACTCAACAAATGTCCACATGAGTGAAGTAGTCAAACTAAACAAGACCATAACAATTATTTTAAAATGGTATTACTACATAATAAGTCATATGTGATAGGACATACTGATAGTTCATCATGAAATTTGCAAAGAAAATAATCAACTAGCATCAGGATTTGATTAGAAAACAATATTCATCAAGCTGGAAATTTTCAATACCATTTTGAGACAGACCTTGATTAATAAAGGGATGGTTGTTTTTATTTTCCAGTGGAACCTTCATGTCCTTTGCAACAGATGTGAGGCACAAAGGACGGTGTGCATCAAGGGAGTTGAAGTTGCCAAAATCATTTTCCATTTCCCTTGAGCTTGATGACCATTGCCTTATCCAACACCTTGAAGATTGATCTCTCCAAAAGGATGACATCAGTGTTCTTTCTGAATTTGATCTGGTTTCAGCTTGGATGCCCAAACAACAACTGCTCTGCACAAACTTAAAGAAACTAAATGGTGTTCCATGAATACAAAAAGAATGAACATTCAGAAATGAATTAGCTAAGGTAACTACTGCAGATCGTCCAGAAAAGAAATTGCAAACATACAGAAATAAATAGCTTGTCATCCTCATCTCAAGAAACAGAAATGCCTACCCCATGGAAGCTAAATTTAGGTAACTTATGCAGGAGCATCCATCTATCAATATCACGCCTCCATGACAGCTCATCTAGTGATATCTAATGTAGTTTCCACATTCCTATCAGTAAGAAAGGAAAAAAAAATGAGCTTCTAAATCCATCTGCATGAGCAACATCGAAGTTATAAAATGTACAGTAAATAAATAGTAGTAGTGATAAGAAAGCACCATATGACTTAAATGAAAACCACAATTTCAAGTTTCTCTGTTTACTTTTTTGCAAATGCCTTTAGTAACATTGGAACAATTATGGAATATAAATAAAAATACATTGTTTCACATACAAATGTAAAATCAAATCAATTAAATGAATACCACAAAAGGAACAATCTGATCATGGTTTAAGACAAGAGAATATTGCAATGGCTTTGGATGTCCCTCGTAGTATGGTTCAATAGTAGACATATGGTGGGAACAAATTGGTTTGCAAATATGCATCCCTTATTATGTGCCACATAAAATGTGCTAATTTCTTGTTCCACAAATTGTACCACAAGTCATTGGTACATGTAACTTGCCAAAAAAATCTTGTACCAACTAAACCATCTAACATAAATCCTTGGCAAAATCCATCACGTTTATCACATTATTTTCTTACTTTGCAATCATTGGCATATTTCACTGTGAATAATAATACCATTAGCGTATTTGTTATTTGAAATTTCTACAAAAGCTAAAGAGTATCACAACCCCAAGTTACTGTAGCATTCATTGCCTCTTTTTTAAATTTTAGGGTGTCATGGCAAGTCCTCACCCCCGTTGAATGGGGATGGCACATAATGGATTGCTTCATCCATAGTGGTTAGATGGGACAAGCCGGATCAAGGCTGTGTCAAATTGATTGTGGACGGCTCCTATAGCAGTCAAAGGAGGGGTTTTGGGTTTACTCTTAAGAACTCATATTGGTTCTTTCCTGGGTAAATTCAATACTGGTACAGGGAGCCTCTACAATGAGCTTGTTGCTATAAAAGATGGGTTATTCTAGTCAGCAAGGAAGGAATTCTTTAAATTACTGTGAAGTCAGATGTGGAGATGGCTATTCTCATATTGGACAAACGCACAAAACTCTCTTTTTTTTTTATATATCATCTCTCTTTTTTTCTCATGTAGAACTCTCCCATTTGTTCGAGAAGGGTAATGAATGCACAAACTGGCTAGCTAAATTTAACTCAAGGGTAAGGAAGGTCAACTTTTGTTTGGCTAGGGGAGGTACCACCTCTCTTCCGTAGTCTATTGTGTGGTGACCTCCAGAGCACAAGCTGTAATCACTTTTTGAGTTAAATGCATTTATATTTAAAAAAAAAAAACTTCTCTCGCCCATTAAGTTCTATATATTGTTTCCACAATTATTCAATCTATGATCATAGATGCCATGAAGTACTTAGTAACCAGAAATTATGAGATGATAACAACTCCAGACAACAAGAAACACCTATCCAACACAAATTTCAGTTCAAGTAACACGACTCTGTCTAAGTTTGGATAATAACGTATGGCAATAGAGGAAGAGAAAGGGATGAGTTGTTAATTTCACTTTGTTACAACACAAGGGGCAATAAGAACACGATTTGATAGGAAAACAAAAATTAGCTCCAAATCTCCCCAATATGGGGAAGAAGCAAAAAATAAGGGTTTCGAAAAGAATCAAATTTCCTCCGATTCTCTCTCACGTATTCGCATCTAAATGAGATAATCCGTTTCTCTTCCCTTCACCCCTAATTCTCCCCATCCAGGAATCACCCATCGCCCAGCTAAATTCACCGTGCAAAAGCATCACAAGAAACAACGATCGATCCAAATTCATTCTTTGATCAGCCAAGCGCCCGAACCGAAAAAAAAAAAAGAGACCACGTGTAGGGTAAAACCAAAAATTTCTTGCATCAACGGCAACATCTCAACTCAGAATTCGAACAAGGAGAGAGGAAGAGAGGGAGAGAGGAAGAAGATCGCACCGAGGGGGGTTGGCATACCTTTCGCTCCCTGGAATTCCTTTGACGACGGGTTGGATGCTGGGGCGGCATCGGGATACCGTCGTCCGTTCGCTCTTAAAGGCCGCGGTGATTGGGCGCGAAACGGCAGCCGTCGATCTCTACCCGCTCCCCCAATGATGATGGCAGAATAGGCAATCTCCACCGTACGTTGGATGCATCTATTTTAATGGGATATTTATAGATTCGATGGGTGCGGCGGCTTTGGATATTTTGGAGACCACCGTATCAAGCTTTTCTATTACATTAATATTATTTATTATTCTTCTCCTCTCAAAACAATGTGCGGTGGAAGGAGGGAAACAGAGCGAGAGGATTGGAAATTGCCCTAATACCAATTTATCCCCAAAAAACTTAAGCATATTAGATGATACGGGATCTCTATATTTTAACCATCCAAAAATCTTCACTAGTCACAACTCGGTTTTATCATTTAAATAAATAATTAACTTCTTAACCTCATCTTTCCCTCAATTTATTGATTCATTCTTTAATTCAATTACAAATACATTTTCAAATATAAGAAAAAAATAAAAAATATACAAATATTATAATATCTTATAAATCAAATCATATAACTTCTTAACCTATGAGTTAAAATATATGAAATAGGCCCGATGATGGTACTGCCCAGATTTATAGTAATACTACTAGTACATAACTGGGCAATGGTATCACCGGTGGTCAATCTAGCAGCGATGGTATCGCCTAGTATTGGCGATAGTACCATCAATATCTCGAAAACCTAGGAATGAGATTTTTTATCTCTATTTTTAAAGTTATTTGGGGCCTATAAATATCCCACTTACTTTTGCTTAAGTAGCAAGAAAAATGAAAGAAAAAGCTTATGATTATGAGTTATAAAGTCTTGAAAAATATTAAATGTCCCTCTCATCCTCTTTAAAGTTTAGAACTCATTCTAAGATAAGTGCGAGACTTGTAAAAGTTTTCTCCTAAACCTATGAAAAGAAGAAAGAGTTGTAAAGAAGTTAGTTGGTCTTCGCTCATTGAAAGAAGATCATTAGTGAACGCTAATAACCTCGACGGAATAGGAATTGGGATTGGACGTAGGTCGCGACAATCGAACCACTATAAATTCGATATTACTTTCTACTCTTCGTTACTATTGCTTTTTGAGTTAATTACTTATTATACTTACTTTAAGTCAAATAAACTTTCAATATCGATTTTCATCAAATGAAATACTAATTTACCCCCTCTTAATGTCGTTAGTGTCCTAACATTGAGAACAACCATTTTTATCATTTAAGAAAATCAAATAACTCAACTAAATTTTAAAAATCACATTGTGTATTTATCTGCCAACATTAATCACGATAAGTAACGAATTCCGGAAAAAGAAGTAGATATAAATATTGCTTCATTCTAAGAGTTATAATAACCAATATTTTAAATCTCTTTAGTATTTTTATTGTTTTATAAAAAAATAAAATTTAAAATAAATAAAAATCACATATTAGTATTGTGGCATCCATTGGTTGAGAGAGGTTCATTTTATAAGAGTTTATGGATGCTAATTCATCCTAAGAAATTCCCACCTCGTATCCTCTCAAAGTGAAAAGATTTATAGATGAAAGTTTATCTAAATGCACAACTTATATAATCTGAAATATCGCTTCATGCATACATACTCAAGTCAAGTTTAGGTTTATGTTTGATTATCAAATAATTAAATAGATTCAAATTCTATCAGGATACTCTACCCATTTGATATGATCAATTTTCACTGTCAATCTGACCGCACGTAATGAAATTTTGATCGAATCTAACACATCGTTTTTAGTATTATGATGTTTGAAAAAATATATATACGTTTGATTAATGGAATATAAATTTCATTCGAGATTAAAAAAAAAAATGTGTTTAGTATCTATCATGCTCTCATTTTAGCCTAATCGAGTACATCGAATGCGTATCAAATAAAATATTTATCAAAATAGATTTCATTCATTATGGATGAAAAAAAGCTTCTGAGGAGTCCGATTTACTCAAATTCAAAAACATAGCTGGAATAACTATATAGATGTAGTGTTGGCTTTATAGCTATCATCTTATGGCTTTAGGAGAGAATATTCCCTTCAAATGTCTTGTTGGCATGGTATGTTCAGATGGCATATTGTTATTTTAAGACTGAGTAAATTACATATGTAAAGTCTGATAAAAAATAGTAACCATATTATTTGTTCATCATTATGCTTCAGTGTTTGGGTTTATTTATTTCAAGGTACAATGTCCAATTAGATAGTGTTGTAGATGCTTTCGTCCAAAATCGATGCACTAGGCATAAGAGATGCTTTGTCCGATTATATTGTCCTAGGTGCTTTGATGTCCATTAAATGGATAGAGGTATCGTGCATAATAACATACTCTGCCAGTTAAGGTATATCGACTTATTTAATATTTTTTATCCTAAGAAAATGTATGGAAAGATGCTGCACTTGGTTAGAGTATATCATATATATTGATGATTATGTCTTGAGTAAATATAGATATGCTTCGAATATTTTTTTAATCTACACAGATGTATCACATGCAAAGGGATACTTTAATCATATTAAGTATTTCAAATATTCATAATCACAGTTTAATAAGGAGACAATTTGATTGCGTCTGACATTTTATATGTCGTTTTATCTTGCATAAATATATTATATATAAGGGGACGTTTTGATCATATAAGGCACTTGAAATGTGTTACATACTTTTGTTAAAGACATGTTGAGCATGGTGATATATTTTAACTATGAAGATCACATTAGATGTGTCGAGCACGAGAAGATATTTAGTACAGGTATCATATGAAGGATTGGTTGTCAATTAAATTACACTTCAATGGGAACAAGTCATAATTTATCTACCATAGATTGGTTGTGATTGGGTCATTAACGACTCAAATGTTATAGTTGTCTGCTTAATTCATAACAGATGAAGTGCCACTGACCCGAAGGAAGAATCACCGTGAGAGGGGGTGTAGGTTGGATAAGGGTTGACATAGCCAAATTAGGTTACAATACTGTAGATGTTTCTAAGAAAGAGACATCAATGTTTAACGCGACGAAGACACGATATAGTATGGCCACTGAAGATTGGCCATCGATCAAGACAAGTCAACTGGTTGTCGACCTTGTTATGTCAGGTTAATGGACTCTTCGTATTGGGAGATAGCTCTTTGTGTTAAGTTTTAATCCAATTTACTAAGTTAGGAGATGATTTTATTAGGTGTCACAACATGAAAGATATGACAATGATGTGGTTGACATACAGACCGATTGACACAGGCATGAATTAAAGATGTGATGAAAATGTGGAAGACTTCGAGATAATCGACATGTGGGCATGTTGAAGACGTCATCAGGATGTGAATGACATTACTGCATGTTGACGAAACAGTGAAGACGTGAACAACTTCGAGACAACCAACATGAGTGTATGCCGAAGATGCGATGAAGACATGGCCAACTAGGTGACATTGCGAGTGCAAGAAGAGACAAGGCGAGGCGAGTGCAAGGAGATGACGATGTCAACTACGGGTGCATCGTGACTGCAAGGGAGCATTGGACTCCACATCACGGATATAGTGGCCAAGCTATTTGAGTTGTGATACAGTTAAGCTTGTATGAGACTCCATTGTTATATTTATGTTATGAATATAGATTAAAAAATGATTAGCGGCTTGGTGGTTGATGTTTTATTGTGTTACCGTAGTATCCAATTTTCATTCACATTGTTCCGTAACTAGTATATCAAAGGAAATAATAATAACATGTATACATTATTACTATGATTAGTGATATTTATGCTTCATAAATATAATATATTATATGTTTATTCATAGAGAATACATAGTTAGTTAATCATCATCTGACAGTAATCATCACATGATGTCTCGGGTATAGAGAGTGTTGGAAAAACTAGGACAAGATTACATGTGCAGTCGAAGGATAAAAAATAAAAATATTATATTTTCATAAAAAATAGTTTATTATTGTCATGTGAAGATTAATGCACAAAAGCCTGTAAAATCAAAAAACTGCACGTGTTAAGAGTTGTGAGTTACCTAGAGAGATTGTATATCCTTGGAAACTTATAGATCTGTGGAAAAGGATGAAGGAGGTCAACTATCCTCCTCTTTAGTAGTGAAGGTCAACTATCCTCCTCTTTAGCAGTGATCCACATGGCAAGGGCTATGAAGACGCTCATCAAATCGCTACACAATCCTCCTTGCCACACGCATCATGTGATTAAGAAGGGGCCGAACCTTCTTGCTATCCACACACCCCAAGCAGGGGTTGTTGGTTGAGGAGAAGAGGGGGAGAGGAGAATAGGATGTGGCAACCAAAAGGGGTTTAGCCTATGGCCCTTTGGTTCCTTCTTATTTATAGAGGTCACTTATCAACTTAACCCTAATAGATCCTATCCTATTGGGTACTGGATCTCCATCAAACTACCAAAACCTCTTAGATTAGTGGATCTCTACCCAATAATCTCTCAGAGCTCTTATTGGATATCATCCATAGGATCCAATAATTCAAGAGCTTATTGAATATCCAATAAGATAGGGGCTCCAACAGATATATCATATTCGAACCTCTACTCATCGCAACATCTACCATATGCATGTAACCCTCTAGACCCAATATCGAGTTGGCCATGAGTCATACCTATCAGAACTCCTTTTGGCTCTGTGAATTTTTATCTCAATAATAATTCATTCGACTCATCGATTACGAACGTACTAAGCCACTATGCCGCAATCCCCAAATGATATAGGAGAATCCAATCCATTAGACCTGTCTATCCTTAGTTACCATATATAGTTCTTCATTCATCTAATATCCAAGAAACCGTATACCGAGCATGGTGTTGTCAGGCTATACGATTTCTACTTGAATCTCACTCTAATTAGATTCTCTCGGAGAACTCTTTCACTCTCAATTCGAATGACCTTGGCTAGGGATTTTCCTGAGCAAGTATTAGGATCAAGAGCACTAAGAGGGGGGGGGTGAATTAGTGCAGCGAAAAACTTTCTCGGTTAAAAAAGACTTAGTACGAAAACCGTTTCGGATAGATCTTTAACTTGAGAGCAAACGAAAGTATAGTTGATGTAAAGCAACGGATGCAGTTTGCAGTTAAGATAAAGAGCAGAATGTAAATGCAAACTGAGATTTAGAGTGGTTCGGTCAATCTTGACCTACATTCACTTTTGGCTTCCTCCTCCAACGAGGTCACCGACGTCCACTAGAGGCCTTCCTTCAATAGGTGAAGGCCAATGACCCTTTTACAGCTTTTCTCCTTTTGATGGGCTTAGGAGACAACCCTTATAGATTTTCACTCCTCTCTTGAATGATCAACACTTAGAAAGAAAGAGGGAGAAGAACTTCTAGCCTTTTACAATACTTTTAAGCTCTCAAATACTCAGAATAAAAGCAAGCTTTCGGTGCCATTTCATGCAGGAAAGGGTGAGGTTTATATAGGCCCCAATCAGTTTGAATTTGGAGCTCAAAAGTGTCATCTCCCGAATTTTCGGGGTCCTAGCGGTACCACTGCCATAATTGGGCAGTACTACCACCTGTCAACTGTCATTGAGCGGTACTACCACTCAGTCTGGGTGGTACTACCGCTTGACTTTTCTCGGAGATTGAGCTCAGGCGGTACCACCGCTTGGTAGGGGCGGTACCACCACTAGCAGTAATAACTGTCGGTGGTACCACTGCTTGACAGGGGTGGTTCAACCGCCCAGAACTCCTAAGAGACCAAGTCTCCTGGGCGGTGCCACCGCCAGCCCTGGCGATGCCACCGCCGGCCAAGAATTTTGGGTCCGAATGAGCTGATTCATTCGGCCCAATTTGGGTCTGTTAAGGGCCCAATTGGCCCCATATTAAGTTAATAGGATCACCTCCCAATCCTAACTTAATCTTCATGCTAACTACGATAATAAAGATATTAATTCTGCAAATCATGTTTCGGTGCGTCAATCGCTTCTTCCGACGAGCTTCCGGCGAACTTCCGGCAAACATCCGACAAACCCTCGGCGATGCTCCGGCGGACTCCCGGCAAACTCCTGGACTTACGACGATCCTCTTGGCGAGTTCCGACGAGCTTCTTTGGCAAGCTCTTGGACTTCTCGGATTGTTCCCGCAGAACCTCCGACGATTGTCCGGACTTCCGACGAACTCTTGAACCCCCAACGTGATCTTGGTCTTGACTCCGGCTCAACACCTGCTGCATGTCTTACTACCATCATAGTTAATCATGCACACTTATCTCAACATATAGATTATATAAACAAATGACAATTGACTTTATCATCAAAATTTGAGATTCAATAATCTCCCCCTTTTGGATGATGACAATTAATTGATGACGGAATTAACCTTAACTCCCTCTATCTATATGCCATACTTGAGATAAGTCATTCTTGAATTCAAAGCCTTTGAATTTAAGAGACATATTAATAAGTTAAGTTTATTTAAACTTATCAATACCCCCATTATGATTCCTATCATGATGTATCTCTCTGAAAATGATGTCAAGGCTTGACATCCAATTTCAAGTCTTATATTTTAAATATGAAGGATAGCAATCGTAATAATTCATCACATGGTAAGATATCAGCATTGTAATATTGTAATGTAAGCTCTTGATATCTTGTCATTAATATAAATATTTCAAATGTATAGCAATCATAGCAATTCTATCATCAATTTACCACATATTTCTCCCCCTTTGTCATCAACAAAAAAGAGAATGATTCAAGGGTATTTCAAGCATAGTAACAAGTGTGGCAAAGATTCATGTCATAAAAAGATTCATATCATTTTTCAACAATAAGTGGTCAGATACCATTCATACAAAATTTTCAAATAAACATGACATAGAGATAGCTTTCATTAATTTTTCCTTTTTTATTTATCATTAACGTTTTGCATGAAGGAGGAAAGTCATTGTGAACTAACTTGAATGAAGTTAT
>LVTN01001588.1:40827-57764 GCA_001649415.1 Musa itinerans
AGTACAATTCCACTCTCCTTGGCCCGATGCCCGATGTCCGAAGCCTTCTGCCGTCCAATATCCTGACGTGATCTCCTCCGGCACAATGTCAATTCCTCCTGCATCAACTATCTAATCCTGATCGAGTAGACCTACATCACTCAAAATGCAGTTAAACATCTAAACACAATCAATTAGTTTCATCATCAAAATCCGAGATTCAATGTGTTTCGGTGCATCAATCGCTTCTTCCAGCGAACTTTCGGTGAACATCCGACGAACCCTCGACGATGCTCCGGTGGACTCTCGGCAAACTCTTGAACTTGCGACGATCCTCTTGGTGAGTTCCGACGAGCTTCTTTGGCAAGCTCCTGGACTTCTCGGATTGTTCCTGCGGAACCTCCGACGATCGTCCGGACTTCCGACGAACTCTCGAACCCCCAACGTGATCTTAGTCTTAACTCTGGCTCAACACCTGCTGCATGTCTTACTGCCATCGTAGTTAATCCTGCATACTTATCTCAACATATAGATTAGATAAACAAATGACAATTGACTTCATCATCAAAATCCACTCTTATTCCTCTCATGATAATAAGAGTGGATGATCCTCTATCGATACTCAATTACTCTCATAAAGTTGGCTGCCACTCTCGATAACTGACTATACTAGATCTGAAATTTCCAAACTTATAAGTCTGATATCAAATAGTGGAGTACTCATATAGAACATCTTTAGTGTCTCAAGTCTAAGAACCAGATACACGACTATGATGATGGAATCGCTGTCTGACAATAAGGTATCATCAACCTCTAGCATTCCGTGAGCGGATCAATTAGTGAACTCATTCTCCAATGAGCACCTACACTATATCCCTAGTGTCCCTACATGAGCAGCTATGAGATCAACTATCTGCATCATATGCATGAGTATACCAAACACTAATTTATCTAGTTATCTCGATGTCCCTCTCAAGTAAGCTATGACCGAGATTATTTAGGGTCTGTGTTTAAAGGTGAATCGATCTTATTATTGTGATCTCATCACGATCTAATTCTCATTGCAAAGATCCATAGATATCACAATATATACAATAGGTAATATAAAATAAAAAATATATCAAATAAATAATAAGTAAAAATAGTACGTATTATGTCACACGTGTCATCACCCACATGATTGACTTGCGAGACACCTATGATTAGTAAAGAGAAGCTGGAGGACACCTTCCACCTATATGCCCACATGGACAAGAGTCCAAAGGGATGCTATCAGGGGCGGTTAGAGGTTGTCTTCTCATGGAATATTTTGCATATATTTGGACCAAGTATAGAAGCCCATCTTCATGTGGGAGAAAGGGGGCTTACTTTTTTTTTATTTGTGTCTACACTCATACATCTTGGGTAACTAATTTGAGCATCGGAGGGACTAGATTGAGAAACATCTCCCAACCTTGGTCTTAGTGCAGGAAGCACCTCGAGAGCTCAGCGTTTCTACCTTAAAAGCACCTTGGATAACCCTATGCATATAGGTTCAGACCACGTCGGGTTAACCAAGACGTCAATGATATTTTTTCTTATTATTTTTAATGCTAAAAAAGAACCCGATATCACATAAATACTCACCCACCACCCTCTAAAGGAATGCTCGAGCGAGGAGGCTTTGCCCTCGACCTATAGCACTTTCACTTAAGGGGGGTAACAACTATCCTTTTCATACATGGATGCATCCACCTTGATGCAAATGCCGATGCGGTGCTTATGTCTGTTGAATGACCCAAGCCTTTTACACCCAAGGATAACCCCAAAGCCACCTCCTCGTCTCCACCGAGATGTTCTTGAACCTCATGTAACAAGTGCAGATGCTAACGAGAATGATACAAGTTGTTACTACATTTCTGCCCCAATTAACACAATAGGCAACACCACTAGTTCAACTGTGGTCACCAACTTCGGCACCTGATAAGGTTCCCCCTCTTGACGTGGTACCGATATCCCAAGAGCACCCGAGACCTATTGAACTGTTGGTCGAGGGGGCACTTCGCTCCCCAATTATGGAATTCAATGGACCACACCACCACTCTACCCCATTTGAATATGAGATTCAATTAGCAGATTCAACGGAGGATTCCCTACAGATCTAACTAGGTAAATAGACTAATGTTTAAAGGAGATGTGGTAAGAGTTTCAACAATCCAAAGGGGAGATGCTGGTCAACCCCACCTCGGATTAGTCATCATTCACCCAAAAAATCTAGGTTGAATTAATTCTGCTACATTTTTGCCTTATATCATTAGAGGCATTCGACGATAGTATCGACTCGATAGAACATATGTCAGCTTTTCATACTCAAATGTCATTGTATGGCATTTCAGATACCTTGATATGCTGCACCTTTCCAACCACATTAAGAGGCCAAGCACAAGAATGGTATGCTTACCTAAAGTCGCTTTCCATCAACTCTTTTACTCGACTTGTGAGGGAGTTTGAACTTCACTTCCTCAGGAATGTGCACTCGAGAGCATTGGCAGCGATGTTTCTTGGACTTAGACAAGGGGAGGAGGAGATGCTAGTAGACTTTGTTGCATGCTTCAACAACAAAATTTAAGGCATGGTAGATGCTCATCCGTCGCTTATAATATAGACCTTCATGATAGGCCTTAAGCTCTCTAGTCTCTTCTAGTTGTTAGTGAAAAGGCCAACAACAATGGTGCTAAAGGTACTTCAGAGAGTCAATCAATATATTACTACTGAGGCAATGACCTTTGGTAAGTTGAGGAGTCATGTAAGAGACTGAAGCAGGAGCGACCATAATCCACCTTGACCTCGAGATCACCACAATGAAGGAGGAACAAATAACCCGAGTTACCTTGCCTAAGGTTTGAATCAACTCCCCTGAATATGTCTAGAACTAAAGTTTTTCTACAAATAAAAGAGAAGGAGCTCTTAAATGATCCTCACCTGATGAAGACTCCTTTAGCGAAAAGAAATAGGTCCAAATACTATCGATTTCATTGGGATTATAGTTATAACACGAAGGATTACCATGACTTGAAAGAGTATATTAAAGAACTTATATGTTGGGAACACCTTGGGTGGTTCATCCAAAAGCATCGAAAATCTCACCATGACCTCAGGGGATGATGGAGAGACAGATTGAAATCATTATTAGGAGACCCGCCTTAGGGGGAGATAGCTCCTTAGGTCGTAAAACTTATACCTGAGCTACCATTGAAAAGTGCCAGAGGACAAAGGGAGACATGAAGATAACATTCGAGAAGGAAGAGAGGAAGTACCTAGACCCGAACTACGATGATGCTATGATAGTTTCTGTAATGATGATCAATGCTTAAGTGAAGAGGATCATGATTGACACAAGTAGCTCTACCAATATCCTCTATTTTGATACTTTCTAAAAACTTGAGCTCTTGATTAATAACCTTACCCCTATGACTTCTTCGTTAATAGGATTCACTAGCAATTCTGTCTCCCCTCTTAGGATCATGAACCTGCATGCCACATTTAGATATGTGCCTTGGTTCAAAATGATATTGGCCAGATTTATGGTGGTAGATATTCCCTCAGCATATAATGCAATCATAGGCTGACCCACGCTGATAGACTACAAGCGATGGTTTTGACCTGCCACATGGTGATGAAGTTCTCGACAAGAATTAACATTGAGAAGCTAAGAAGTAACCCGAGGGAGTCATGCTAGTGCTACTTGATGATGATCTCCCTATCAAAGAAGGTCTGATTCAAGGTGCCACCTATGGACCCTTGAGACTTCTCTAAGCCTACCTCATATCCTGAACTGGTGGAGCCACTAATCGAAGCAACCCCTATGTAAGGCATGACCCAATTGAGTTGTCAAAGTCGGGGCGGCACTTACCAAGGAGAGATAGGTGCAACTTATCAACTTTCTTCCAGAAAACACTGAGGTATTTGTATGATCACAAAGAGACATACCAAGAATCGACCCTAACATAGTTCAGTATTACTTAAACATTGCTCCTAATGCATGACCAATGAAGTAAAGACCTTGCAAGTTTGCTCCTGATCACCAGTAGGCAATTAGTGACATATAGACAAGCTATTAGGAGCAAGCTTTCTTATCAAGGTATAGTATCCCCAATGGCTTGCCAATATTATACTCATTAAAAAAATATAATAAAAATTAGAGGATATGTGTTGAGTGTATCGATTTCAATAAGGTGTGTTCGAAAGACAGCTATCCTCTTCCTCGGATTGATCAGTTGGTCGATGCGACCTCAAACTCCTAACCTTTATCAATGCATTCTCAGGGTATAACCAAATCAAAATGGCACCAGAGGATCATGAATACACTTCCTTTATCACTGGCCCAAACACATATTGCTATTGGGTCATGCTATTCAGGCTAAAAAATACAAGGGGCACATACCAAAGAATTGTGAATAAAATGTTTAAGTACCAGATTGGAAGAAATATTGAAGCATATGTAGATAACATGATAATGAAGAGCAAGACAATTGACTCGCATTTGACAAACTTAGCTGAAATATTTCAAATCCTAAAGAAGTTTAACATGCGCCTCAACTTAACCAAGTGTGCCTTTGGAGTCAACTCGGGAAAGTTCCTTGGATTCATCATGCACCAAAGGAGAATAGACACAAATCCCAAGAAGGTAAGAGCCATCTTAGAGATGCACCCACCTCTGTTGGTAAGGGAAGTCCAATAGTTAATAGGGCAAATGGCAACACTCTGTCGATTCTTATTCTAATTGAGTAATAGGTGTCTAACTTTCTTTTGGGTATTAAAGAACCCAAAGAACTATTTATGGACATAAGAGTGTCAGTAGGTCTTCGAAAGGCTGAAGAACCACCTCACCTAGGTACTACAACTCGCTTCCTCTACCTCGGGCAAAATTATATGCCTCTACCTCGCTGCCACCGACCTAGCTATCAGCTTGATGTTGCTAAGGAATGACTTAGGAGTTCATAAACCTATCTATTATATCAGTCATATTTTAAGTGGGTCTGAAGAATGATACCCTCCTATCAAGAGGCTTGCATTTACACTAGTGTTGATAGTGAGGAAGCTTCATCTCTATTTTTAAGCACATGTTGTGCAAGTAATCATCGACCAACTATTTAAACAGGTCCTCTCTTGATTTAACATCTCGGGTTGGCTGTTGAGGTGGTCAGTAGAGCTGGGTGAGTTCAATATTCGATATGTTCCGAGGATTACAATAAAGGCCCAAGTGTTGGCGGACTTCATCTTGAAACTAACTCCCCCTTCACTCGATATTGACAACCACACCCCACTAACATGGATGTTATTTATGGATGGCTCTGCCACCTTAGATGAGTGTTAGCATTGTAAAGGCACTATGAGAGGGGGTGGGGTGAATTAGTGCTTTCGAAATAAAATTTTGATTTAAAAATTCGATTGATAAATCTATATCAGAAATACGTTTAACTTAGAATGTGAGTAAGGGTAGTGAGCAATTAAATCAGTTAATAATAGTAAGAAAAAGTATAAAAAGAAATGTAAATAAGATTTATAGTGGTTCAGTCGTCCCGACCTACGTCCACTCTCAATTTCTTTTCCCTCGAGGCTATCGACTTTCAATACTGATCTTCTTTTCAATAAGCAAAGATTAACTACCCTTGTTACAACTCTTTCTCCTTTTCATAAGCTTAGAAGAGAACCTTCACATATCTCTTTCATAAAAAGACCTCATACCTTCCTTAGAATAACTTCTAAACTCAAGGAGAAAGAGACTCAACAATTTTTAAAAGAGTTTACACACTTCAAATTACAAGTTTTCATGCTTTGCCAAGCAAACATCAGTGGGTTATTTATAGACCCTAAATGGCTTCAAAAATAGAGCCAAAAATTTAAATGTTGGGGTTTTCAGGGTACTAGCAGTACTACTACCTACGTTGGGTGGTGCTACCACCTAATAGCCTACGAACTAGGGCTCTGGCAGTACCACTGCCTACCTAGGCGGTACCACCACTTGATAACTTGGGAACCCGGGCTCTAGTGGTACCACCACCTACCTAGGCGATACCACCACCCAGCCCAACTCTAGCTTATTGAATTAGTCTTTCAATAGACCCAATTCAACCCTAGTACAGGTCTAATGGGCTCCTAATCAAGTTGGCATGGTTATGCCCCAAAATTAACTTAACTAGACTCTAAACGACTTCAATCAAAACTTAACAATTACAATCATGAAGCCTACATTGTCCGGCATGTCATCTATTCATCCAATACTTCATTCAAACCTCCAATGCAATGTCCTTTTCTTCGATGCATTGCTCGATCCATCGGCATGTTGACCTCCCACAACATCTGATCTTCTTAGTGCAATGCCTGATTCTTCCGACTCAATGCTCAAACTCTGACATGATGCTCTTCGGCCCAACGTCCGATTCTCCTACTTCAATGATTTGTCATTCCATGATCAAAGCTTCTCCTACGTTACTTATTTCAAATGCTTATTAGTCCATAAACTTACCAAATGATTGCATTATCAAAATCTAGGATTCAACAATCTCCCTCTTTTTGATAATGATAACAAATTTATGATGGAGTTTTAACTAAACTCCCCCTATCTATATGTCATTTTGTAATAAACTCAAATTAAAAAAAATGATAACCTTTTAATGTAACTCTTTGAATTCAAGTCAAAATAATTTTTAAAAAATCATATTACTTTCGTTGCAAATGTCATATGTATAATTTCGGTTTTCATTGTAAAGATCAAGATAATCATGTGACTTTCATTAAAAAGGTCATATGCAAAACATAATAGTTAAAATATTAAAATAATCATTATATACTTTATATGTATAGTTTCAAACCATTATAATTTTTTATATTATCAAAGAGTACAATCGACTTCTCCCCCCCTTTGTCATCAACAAAAGGAGAAATGTGTAAGTTTTTACTTCTCTTTGAAATATGCAAGTGACTACTTCTCTTTCCCCCTTTGTTATCATAAAAAAGAAGAGAGGGATATCATAGATTCATCGTGCTATTTCTCTTCATTTACATCTGTCAATTGTAAAACTATTTTAATATCACAACATGAAGGCTATTAATATCAAAGATAAGTTCAAGTTATGAGAGGTCAATTGATGATGGGGTATTACAAATCATGAATATAAAGGAGTCATATAAAATAAATAAATCTCAAGCCGTGAATACCAAAAGACCATGATCCATTTTGACAAATCTCTTCTTTAGTAAATAACAAAAAGAAAGAATCATAGAAAATCAAATAGTAAAAAATCTTGATTCATACAAAAGAAATCTCAAGTCATAAATACTAAAAAATCAAGAGAAAGATCAATATTCATTTGGATAAATCTCCTCTTCAGTAAATAGCAAAAAGAATCATACGAGAACAAACAATAAAAGATCTTGATTCATATAAAATAAATCTCAAGTTATAAATATTAAGTGAAAGATCATGATTTGTTTAGATAAATATTCTCTTTAGTAAAAGAAAAAGAATCATATGAGAACAAATAGTAAAAGTTCTTGATTCATGCATTTGAATAAATATTTTTCAACGAAGAGCATGTTTGAACACCTTTTTTATATATTTTCAACAATTAGCTCTTTAGGATATATATCTACATATTTCCATTCCTTGGGTAAGATTTCTTTGGAAGTAGATGTGTCCAAGTTGTTTTGGAGAGAATAATTCAAATTCAAATTCAAATTATCAAATTTAAAATCATCATTAAAATTATTTTTCTTACATTTGGGAAATTCGTTGAAAACAACATAGATAGATTCCTATAAAATTAAAATAACTAAAGTTCTTTAGTTACAATTTATGAGATAAATTAAAAAATCTAAGATTCAATAATGGGGGAAATTCCGAACTCGTCCTAAAAGGCCTAAACAAGCAAGTGTACAAACAAGCTCTCCAGTTCAGATTAAAAATATCTAACAATGAAGCTGAGTATGAGGCACTTCTCTTAAGGCTCAGGCTCACCTGGGAGCTTCAGGTCTAGGTCTTGACGATGTTTAGTAACTCACAATTAGTCATAAACTAAGTGAGGGAGGACTATGAAGCCCGAGATGCAACCATGGCAAAGTGCCGCGCCGAGGTGTAGAGATTAACTAGCAGATTCTCTCAACTTAATGTATTGTAAGTCCCCCATGAAGAGAACACCCAGGCCGACGTGCTTACCAAATTAGGGTCAACTTAGGCCCTGAAGGAGGGTTGGCCATTGGTCGATATACTGCCAATTTGAACCATTGAGAAGCACAATGTGGCTACATCCGGAGAAAAGCCAAGCTAGATAGACAAGATCTTACGTTACAAAAATGACATAACACTCCCCATGTCAGCTCAAAGAGCCAAGCATCATCAAACCTGGTATTGCATAATCAATAATCATTTATATTGTAAGTCTTTTAGCTATCCATTTATCATGTGCCTGAAACCCCAAGAGGCCAAGAGGGTGCTCATCGAGGTGCATGAAGGCAATTATGGGGAACACATTGGTGGATAGACCCTTGCCTTCAAAGTATTTCATCAAGGGTTATACTAGCCGACATTACATAAGGACGCAATTGCCAATACACAAAGATGCCCCAAGTTCTAGAGGTTTGCATGGATATAACATCAACTAGGAGTTCCTTTGACTATGATTAATTGCAAATGGCCCTTCATCTAATGGGGGATAGACATCCTCAGACCTTTCTATTAGTCTCGGGCTAATGAAGGTTCCTTATTATTGGAGTTGACTATTTTACAAAATGAATAGAGATCAAGCCATTAGTGCTAATCACTAAGAAGCAGGTTGAGGTATTTGTATGGAAAAATATCATCACCCATTTCAGAATTTCGAGAGCCATCATTATTGACAACAGAACTTAATTCAACAACACAAAGTTTACGGAGTTCTACCAATCATATGAAGTTCACCTAAGGTTTAACTCGATAGCCCACCGTCAGACCAATGGTCTCGTAAAGGTTAACAACCGAGTCATTATCAAAGGGTTAAAGAAGCAAGTCGTTGGAGCAAAATATAGTTAGGTGGACAAGCTACTATGTATTTTATGGGCCTCTCAGATGACACCTAAGACTAGGTCAGGATAGTCACCATTCAACTAGCCTATGACACTTTGGCAATCCTACCGCCCAAGATAGTCTTTCTAACACCTTAGGTTGAGAATTTTGATGAGAAAATCTATGTAGAAGGACTCCGAGTTGGACTTGACCTAATCAATGAGGTTAGAACATAAACACACCTAAGGGCATTAAGGTACAAAAAAGCAGTGGCTAGGTTGTATGATCGAGGTGTTCACCCATGAAGAGTTGGATTAGGGGGGCCTAGTGCTTTGAAAAGTTGAAGTTATTGACCCAACCAGATCCCAGGGTAAGCTGGCATCGAACTGGGAATGACCCTATCTTGTCATCGAGGTCATCCGAGATAAAACTTATTGCCTTAGGATGAGAAAGAAAGCAGTGCTGCCAAAGATATGGCATATTATAAACTTGAAAAAGTTTTATCCCTTAAAAGTTCCTCGAGATTAGGTTAGGGAGGCTATGCCCCAAGCATTGAGCATAGGTATATCATATCTTTGGCGATAATTATAAAGTGTATGCATACTGCATACTCTTAAGATGTTGGTGATGTAAGCTAAGAAAGAAAGTTTTATTGCTTTAAAAAGGATTACATCGACTTGGTCAAGCCTCTATATCTCAAAATAAAGCCCTGTCCTACTAAAATAAAGGATTGGTTGGACAAACAATCCCAAAGATGTTATCAATAGAAGAAATAAGGAAAAAGTTAGGTAAACAGACCTGACAACTAAGACCAACATATTAGGAGGCAGCAGGCTAGGCATCGGGACGAGGTGGTGAGTTAGGGCCATCATCAAAAGGTACCTTAAGTGCTATCGGGACATGTTGGTCCTCAGGGTAATCGGTGAATAGATCCTCCTCGAGCTCTAGTCTAGGGTACGTTATTTTGAAATGGGTTAAGACAATGTGGTACCCATACTAATATAATATGACCCTTGATCACTCCAAGCCCCTCCTAAACCCAACAGAGGCCTTGTAGTTGGTGATTGTCTCCTCCCGATACCTCGGTATCATATGTTGCTCATGTTGAATCTTGGATTTTGATGATGAAATCAATTGATGAATTAGTGATCTAATCCATGTGTTGAGATAAGTGATGCAAGACTAACAAGAATCATAAAAAAGGTAAAACAATTAAAGAAGAATCATATGTTGGGCTGGAGTCAATAATCGAGTATCTGGCCGGATGAATCAAGGGATACACCAAAGGATCAGATGATTTAGTGAAAGCTCACTAGGAGTTCACTGAAAGCTTGCCAGAAGTTCGCCAAAAGCACGTCGGAAGATCGCCGGGAGTTCACAGGAAGTTCATCAAGAGTTTGATTGAATAATTGATATGCCAAACAACTTAGATTGCTTCTATCGTAATTGTTTTATCCTTAACTATCATAGTTGAGACTTTAATTTGAGTTAGTTTTGGGAGAAATCCTACTAACTCAATTAGGGGCCAACTAGGCCCAAAATAGGGCTGAATTAGGCTAGTTGGATGGCTCATTCAGCCACTTGGAGCCATATCAGGCAGTGGCATCACCTAGACTAGGTGGTAGAACTGCCTGAGGCTCGACCTCCCATGTGGTCTGAGCGATGGTATCGCCCAAAGTAGGAGGTGGTACCATCGGCCATTAATGCTTGCAAGCAACGATACTGCCCAAATAAATAGTGGTATCACCAAAGCCCAATCTTCAAGGCTTTGTCAAGCAATAGTATCGCTCAAACTAAGCCGTGGTACCGCTAGTACAAAGTGAGTCAGGCGATAGTACCACCCAATATTAGCGGTGGTACCTCTAGTACCCCGAAGACCTAGGATGAGACCTTTTTTTGCTCCATTTTTAAAGCCATTTTGGGCCTATAAATATCACTCTCATCCCTACTCAAAACACACAAAAAAAGAACTTGAAAAAATTATGTGAAACTCTGTTGTAATTTTGCTAGAATTCCCCTCTCCATCTCTAAGTGTGAACTCTATTTAAGGGAGGGTTGTGAGAGCTATAAAGGTTATCTGCTAAACCTGTAAAAAGGAGAATATAGTTATAAAAGGATAGTTAATCTTCGCCCATTGAAGGAAGATCAATAGTGGAAGCAAGTGACCTCGATGGAGGAGGAATCGGAAGTGGATGTAGGTCATAACGATCGAGCCACTATAAAACTAGTGTGTTCTCTTTCTTCTCTGCTATTTACTTCACAACTACTTTACGTCTTCATCACTCTTATACAAACATCTTTAAGCTTAAACATCTTTCCGATATGGTTTTATTGTATAAATTTTCACGATCGATGTAGTTTTCCAATAACACTAATTCACCCCCCCCTGTCCCTTCTTAGTGCCCACTTGATCCTAACAATTGGTATCAGAGCAAGGTTACTCTCTTTTTGGTTTAAATCCCAAGAGAGATGGCTTTTACTAGCAATCAAGAGGGTCATTCTATCACTCATCCTCTTATGTTCAATGAGACGGACTACGTGTATTGGAAAACTAGAATGAGAATTTTCTTGCTTTCTATAGATTTTGGGTTATGGAACATTGTTGAAAGCAGTTTTGATAAGTCTTCTAAACCAATGAATGAATGAAATGATTTGGAAAAGAAAACTTTCTCCTTGAAAGCTAAAGCGATGAACGCTTTGTTTTGTGCTCTTGATAAAACTAAATTTAATAGGGTTTCTATATGCGAAACTACACATGATATTTGGCACACACTCGAAATCACACACGAAGGGACAAGTAGGATTAAAGAGTCAAAAATTAATCTTTTGGTTCATAGCTATGTGTTGTTTCACATGAAACAAAGCAAGAGAGGAGGACATTTGAACTCCTTCATCCAATCCCATAAATCTATAGGAATTCAAGGATATACGATCTCCCTAGGTAATACTATTATCTCACATGTGGTTTTTAGTTTTGTAGGTTTTTGCGCACCAATCAATGCATGACGATGAACACATTTTAGAAAATTTAGAATTTTTATTTTCTGTTCTTCCGCTGCGTATGTGATGTCACCCCAAGATGTTCCTATAGCCACCGCCTGATCTGGTAGTGCCACCACTTGACCCAACTATGGGTTACTGAATGGGCCTCCCAATGGACCCAACTCAACCCCATATTAGGCCCAATGGACCCTAATTGAGTTAGTAAGGTTACATCCAAAACTAACTCAATTAAGACCTAACTACGATGATCAAGACATATATAATTACAAGCATAAATCCTATGTTGTCCGGCATGTCATTGGTTCATTAGGCATTCTGTTCGGACCTTCGACATATCGTCCTCTCCTTCAGCGTATTGCCCGATCCATTGGCATGTTGACCTCTCACAACATCTAATCTTCTTGGCGCAATGTCTGATCTATATGGCCTGATACCCGAAAACATGGCACGAAATCCTTTTGGCACGTCGACCAATCCTCCAGCCTGACGTCCAATCTTCTAACATAATGCTCTTTGGCCCAATGTTTGATTCTCCTAATTCAATCGGTTTGTCTTTTCATAATCGAAGTTAGTCATATATCACTCAAACGCTGATTAGATCATAACTATATCAATTGATTTCATCATCAAAATCTGAGATTCAAGAAAGCATTGCATTTGATTAGCGGCTACAACAATGCCACTATGATGACATTTGTTGACCATAGTTAGCATCGACTAAACCTTGAAGGTCTTGGTTCCCAATGACAACACGATATATATGTGAGCACAGCAATGCATTGTGGGGTCACCGGTCGATGCGTGTGCACAACAATGTGGAGGGATAATGGTCGATGGCGATCAATCGATGGTGCATTGCCGCAGAGGTGTTCTATCGATGAGGAACCCACGCACTGTAAGAACACCAACGTATGGGCAAAATAACTAGTAAGGTCACTAGTCAATCACATAAGAACAATCGCACTAGAGCGGCAACCATAGATGGCACGTAGGCGACGAATGGTTGTGCACCACGATAGTTGCAAGCCTTGCATAGTAATGACCAAGAAGAGAAGAACAAAATTAATATATATATCTATATATATATATATATGTATATATATGTATGTATATATATATATATACATACATATATGTACATATATATACATATATGTATATATATATATATACACATACATACATGCGATGTATGTTGTGAGCGGATGATCATGGACCATATGTGGATGCTTGTGTATGTATGCGTGTGGTGATTTATTGGGGCCTGCAAGCCTCCTCTCTCTCATTAAATCCGACCTATAACAAAATTGTATCTCCCTCAAATTGTACCTCCCCTCGATGAGATCAAGGTTTCTTATGTGTATAAAATATATATTTTGGGCCTGCATATCTGTAATTAAATTGTAATTGCACGACAAGATACAACGGGAGTGTGGAGTTGCTAACGGGATCGATGAAGACAAGATGAAAGATCACTGGGCATGGAGATGCGCTAAGACAAAGTTTTTCTTTTTTTTGTAATTAAGCCTTTTGGCACAAGCATGATCATGCTAATTCCTAATCCATGATTATCTGATGTGAATATTTATATATATACAATATATATTTATTTCTGCACCTACTAGGTAAATATATATGTGTGACGTGTTATATTTAGCTATGAGATCAAATCAAATCGAAAAATACCTTTAGTAATAATATTAAGTCAGTAAATGTGAGGCACTGAGATTGACTCATGTGACCTTCCATCATTATAAGCGAAAATTATTTTTTGATATAGGCTGAGTTGGTCGAGTCCCTCGAGGCTTACCTATATTGGGTTTTAAGATTTCGCCTATGATATAGAGATTTCACCGGTGATGTGAGGACATGATACACTTGGTCGAGTCCCTAGAGGGTATATCATCTAATCACACTTATCTTATAATGATGGTATTAACTTAACTAAGCATCATGGTTGATAAGTCCCTCAAGACCATGATGGTTTGGAGACCTAACAAGACGAGAATCGCAAGGAATTATGATTGGCAACAATTCCTCACTCTTTGGGCTTAGTATGATTGATTAAGTCCCTCGAGGTCATGCCAAGATGCCAATTAAATCCTAATCAATGTTAGAAATCTACTAGAGATTTTCGATTCACATGCCAGAGGATGTTGAGTGTTTCGTGAGAAAAAAAGAGAGCTTCTTAAGATAAAAGTCCATATCTTAAATTTTTAAAAATAAAAAAGTCTGCTTGTTATTAATTTTCTGCTACATCTTTATTTTTCTAAAAAAGTAGAAACCACTTGAGAAATCCCTCCTCTAGCTTAAACTTAGAATTCTATTTAGAGAGGAGTGTGTGTGCTTGTAAAGGTTAACTCCTAAACCTATGAAAAGGAGAAAATGGGTGTAAGAAGGAGGTTGATCTTTAACTATTAAAGGAAGATCGATAGTGGATACCAGTGGCCTCGACGGAAGAGAAATCGACGGAGTGGATGTAGGTCACGACGACCGAACCACTATAAAATTAGTGTGTTCTCTGGTTTGCAATTCTATTGTTGTCATTTACATATTGTAAACTGAATCCTTACTTGCCTACTGTATTCACTTCATATACGAACGTGTTTCAAATTAAGATCTTTACGAAATGATTTTTGTCAGAATCGGTTATAATCGAAATGAAATAATTTGAATACGTGATTTTACTGCTGCACTAATTCCCCCCCCTCTTAGTGCCAACTTTTTCCTAATAGTTGGTATCAGAGCCTCGTTCTTTCTCATTTGGTTTAACACCCAAAGAGAAATGGCTCCTTTTAGCTTTCAAGAGAGACTCTCTCACATTCATTCTCCCTTGTTCAATGGGATGGACTACACATATTGAAAAACTTGAATGAGAGTTTTCTGGCTTTCATTGAATCTTGATTTATGAAATATTATCGAAATTAGTTTTAAAAAGTCTTCTACTCCAATGAAAAAATGGAATGATTTGGAGAAGAATATTTTTTCCTTAAATGCTAGAGCTATGAATGCTCTATTTTGTGTTTTGGATAAAACTGAGTTTAATCGGGTTTTACTTACGAAACGGCCTTCAATATATGGCACACTCTCGAAATCACACATGAAGGAACTAATATAGTAAAAGATTCAAAGATCAATCTTTTAATACAGAATTTTGAACTTTTTCATATGAAACCAAGCAAAACCGTTGTTGATATGTACACCCATTTTACGGATGTCGTCAATGGTTTAAAAGCACTTGGCAAATGTTTTTTGAATTTTGATATTGTTAATAAAGTTTTACGATCACTTTCTAAAAATTGGGATTCAAAAGTAATGGCTATTCAAGAATCAAAAAACTTGAACCATTTACCAATTGAAGAACAAATAGGGTCTTTGATGACCTATGAAATGACGTGCAAAGCACGTGAAGAACTTAAACTCGAGCATAAGCTCAAGTGATGGTGAACTTAAACTCCTTACTAAGAAATTTAAAAAGTTCATTAAATAAAAATTAAAGAACAAAAAGAATGCAACTACTTACTATTAACGTAAGAAGAAGGAAGCACTTTGGGATGAATCAAGCTCATCCGAAGATGAGGAAAAAATCAACAAAGGCAATGTGGCAAACAACGCCTTAATGACTTTCAATGATAAGGTAATCGAAACCCTCTTAATTTATTTCAAAATTACATGATGCTTTTCATGATGTATTTTTTTAATTTAATTTAGAAAACTTATTTTTCTTAAAAAATACATGTTTAATAATGTAATGAAAATAAATAAAAAAATTGGAATCATGCTTATCATGCTAGTAATTTTGAAAATAATCATGAAAATTACATATGTTATGATAAAGGGACAAAATGTTAGACTTAAATCATGCTAGATGTTTTAATGATGTGATAAAGTGATATGTGTATCTTGATAATCTTCGTATTTGATTGAAAATACTTTATGAAACCATGTTTTGATGTCATACCCAAAGTAGTGATGCATAACGATCATGCTTAGTAAATTTATATTTCAAAATTATGTATGATGATTTTTGTGATCTTTGTTGTAATGAAAGTTCTTTTTCAGTTTTAAATGTTGATGCATGTTTTTATTTGATATAAATGAAAAATGCATGCTTCTATGAAATAAATCACATGAATTGAAACAACTAAAAAGAGAAAAGTATTTTTCTTGAAAATTTCTTTTTTTTATCAATTTTTCACTAAGAGATTGATAAAGTTATATATGTTTTTTTGAATCTCTTGAAAGTAATTATGATAATTTAACTATTTGAATTTGAATGAGCTTTATCTTCTTGTTGTTTACTAAAGCGGAAAATTTCCTAAATGAATCATGATTTTTTGGAAGTACAATTTTTATGATTCATAATGAATTGAGAGATTTTATATGCATGAATTGATATCTTGTTCTCCTACAAGATTGAATGAATTTTATCGATATCATGATCTCCTAAGAATTCTTTTCGCTATTTATATAAGAGGAGATTTGCTAAAATGAATCATGGTTTCTCTTGAATTCTCAAAATTTTAACTTGAAAATTCTTTTTATAAATCAAGATTGTCTACTATGATTCTTTCTTTTCGCTATTTGAGTTATCCAAAAATAATCATAATATGTCTCTTGATACTCACAATTTATCTTCATGATCTTGGATATTTTATCTCTTATGATATGATTTATTTGTATTTATGGCTTATATGCCTTGAAATGATTGAAATATTTTATATCATTATGTTCTTCCCTTCTTCTTTCTTGTTTACAATGACAAAATGGGGAGAAGTTTTGATTGGTAGGATATAATTTGACAAAATTGATACCATCATGATGTGAAATATTTATGATTTGGAATAATGCATGCAATACTTATGCATTTTATTATGATGTATGTGATGTATTGCATGTGATGTGAATCATGATTAAAATTGCTTTGATTTGA
>LVTN01001589.1:14685-53149 GCA_001649415.1 Musa itinerans
GGGGGAGAAGGTGGAGGAGAGAGAGAGAGAGAGAGAGAGAGAGTTAATATTTTGCGCAGAATTAACACAAAATGAAACCACGTTCGAACCTAAAAGGCATTGATTATTTGCTAATTGGACAGCAACGGGATAAAGACACGACTTTTGCAAGGAACATGAACCTTGAGAGGGAGATGCTTTCTGAAGCTGGGCGGCAAGGTCGCGGGAGAAGGATCGCCAATTCCTTCCGGATCCGAGCAGGCCGTGGAGGACAAAAGCAGTGGAGTTGACGGGCTTCTCCGATGCCTGAATCTCTTCGAAAGCAAGGGTCTCGAGCGACCTCGCGTCGCGAAAGCAAGGGAAGAGGGGACATCTCGTCAGAAGACCCCACGAAGCGGAGGCCGACGAGAAGACGAGACCCGATCGACGGGTGGCGCCGCACAGAACTTTCGCCATCGTACAGGAGAACAAAAGAAATCGTTCGTTGGGCCTTTATCACGCGTCCCAACACCCGCAGAATGTGTGACTCTGCGCTGCCTCCTTCCCCCTCTCCATCGATACCCTTTAAAGTCTGACCAAGATTCCTACTAATTCTTAATTCTTCATTTTTTTCCATAAAATTATTTTCATGAATAAATTTCTGCATCATAGGTTAAGTTGGTCAACTCACAAATTAATTCCTAAAATAATTAGTTTAAATTGATTATATTAGACCAAGATTCCTAAAAATTCTTCTATTTTTGTATATATGTTCATGGGTGCATTCCAAAGCTTTGTGTGACTTGTAAACATACATACATATTCCAAAGGGCTTCAAACAGATGAGTGAGGATGACATCAATATAAGAGAAAGAGTCTTAATCAAGGTTCTTATAATTTAAGAAAATTCTTGTAAAAGAAAAGGAAGAATGCAGAATCAACATTTGAACTACTTAAAAGGGGCGTAACTGTGCATTTTGCAAGCATTCTTCTTGTAAGCCATCTCAGCTTCCTAACAAGCAATTGCATCAAGTATTTGACTAGTCTTTGATCACTCAAATCAATCTACTCTCAATAAGTCCAGTCAGCCCATAACTATGTGTTAAACCTGTTGAAATGCTGAAGATATGCTGTTGAGTCTCGGTGAAGTGGAATCGCTGTCCAAAGTTCAAAGCTGATGAAAACTACAAAATGGAGGCTACAGTTTCGATATCCTTTCATGTAGTCTTCAGCTTAGTTGATGTTGAAGCATGATGGGAAAGA
Source organism: Musa itinerans (assembly GCA_001649415.1). Taxonomy (NCBI): domain Eukaryota; kingdom Viridiplantae; phylum Streptophyta; class Magnoliopsida; order Zingiberales; family Musaceae; genus Musa; species Musa itinerans. The sequence goes on from LVTN01001589.1 coordinate 15,907, forward strand.
GTCCTATGACCCACGAAGATTAGAAAAACCCCAAGAAGACCGAGAGCCTCCAGAGTTGTGAAGAGATCCAACTGTTCCAAAAAGATGAGAAAAAAAGAAAAAAAACATGCCAATAAGATGCACTGATGAAATATTGCAAAAGCTTCATGCCTGACCTGAGCAAGAAAGCACCTTTAACCAAAAGTACACGTAGAGCAACAATATGGCACCGATGCCACCATGGAAGAGTATAGAGCAAAAAGCAGGCACGGATGAGGAAGGGAAGTCTTTTAGGTTCACCCCAAGATACAACAGCTGCAGGAAAAGGAAAACCAATAATTATACGGGTGACGACACACTAAATGGCTAAATCAGTCCATTCATGCTTGGGGCTATTAGCTGGGCATACATATGGATGTAAAACAATTCTATAATGATAGAAACAGTCAATTCATGAATCTTGCCTTCACAGCTATAGGACATCTATATTACTTTTGCTATTTTTTCTTTCAATCTGGATTATGAAAAATTAAGCTACTTTTTATGATATGATATATTGGACAGAGTTCAGAACAACTACAATGCTACACCATACCATATTGTTAAGAAAGACTAGGATTATGATAACATAAAACCATGAATTACAAGTAAAATTCCAACTGGAAGAGGAAAGTCTCACCCCTATCAGAAATCCTACAAGCGGTAGAAGTGTAAGAACCAAAAATGCAAAAGACAGCTCCTCTGGAGGTCTCTTCTCTGGTGCCCTGAAGATGTGTGATATCTCCTGCTTCGGCACAAATCTCAAATAAGGATCAATGGGTTGTGGTGGAGGGCGTGCTGCTTTCTCGGGTGATTCTGGTAAATCTAAGTCAATGTGACCAATGGCACGAAGAAATGAATTCTCCTGCATAGTGTGAAAAAAATCAGCATGACTCATATTAGAAAGGACAGTTAATTATAATATTATAAGTTATACCATTGCAGCATCACCAACAGCAAGTTTAATGTCATATCTACCAGAAAGGTAATAAAACTTCTCCACCAAACCAAGGAAGTCCTGCAAATTTCACATTGTTAGCATCGAGAATTTCAACGCTTGGAAAGACAAGCATATGTACAGATGTCATGTATCGTCTCCATCTTTTACATGCAAATTTGTCGGCTCACAAAAAATGTGATTTGGACCTTCACAAAATATAAAAAAGAACAAAAGGAATATCCTCACAAAACACAACAGTACAAGTGTAAAACAGTATAACTCTCCAAATTCACTATTTTCCAAAAACACATTTAGCATAACTGATTAGTGTTGAACCATTACAACCAAATCAGAGATAAGCCTCAAAGTGGTAGTAAGCCTCTAAATGCAGTACTTCTGCAGTCGTTACCTTCATCAGTAAAGCAAAATTATTTCTCGGGAATAATGAAAGAGCTGAATCATTCCAACTTCAACAATTCAGTCTGCCTCAGCTCCTCAGTAGGTGGGTGGCAAGAGGCAGGGAATCAGCATCGAAAGACAAGGTCTCAGGTATGTATATTTCTTTTTGCCATTTTCTTTTCAGGTAGCTTATTTCATTTGTATTCCTTTTCTGTTTGTTCCCAAGACACACTGCTGCCAGTTAACATGAACAGAACACACCATTTCAAAGGCCAACTGACACCCCAGTGCTGCTGGAACTTAAATTCTTGGTTTAAGCCATTAGATCTTCAATCTAATCTTACAGAAATTATCATAATTCTTTACATGTCCTGAGAAAATAATGAATGAAATAGGATTACTTGGTTTTGTCAAAAGTAGCTATTTAAGTCGATTTATTCTACATAACTCTATTCAAGATATTATGAAAATTAGATCAGATGTCCTGTTTGAGTTCCTCAGCGTCAAGGCAGGTAAGTTGGAGCCATTTTTAAACTGCAACACATCACTATTATACAAAATATTTATTTGCAATTTACTGAATTAATTACTTCATTTTCAGCAGATTCTGTAAATATTGTCTTCGTTTTATCTTATTTTCTTCTCATTAATTATCTTCCATTTTCCCCAAATGCAGTTCCGCGCACCCTGAGTCCACATCAGACAGTTGACGTACGAAAGTACCTTGAAGATCTCATCAAAATGCAAACTAAAAAACAGTAGATAAGTAGATTGTAATATGAAAAAAAGGAACAGAATAAAGATATAGAAAAAGACAAACTTAACTAGTAAAACTTTATATTTTCCTGCAGAGCTCTCCAAAGCAAAAATGTGCTCAACATTGCTTTCGTGCCTCAATTTTAGAAACACCTGTGAATAAATGCTCTTCATCAGACAAAAACAAGAATAATAAATGCACAGAAGTTTTTCATAGAAGTTGGGATGCAGACCTGGTGTGGCTTAAAAGTATGACCAAGAGGAGTTAAAAGCTGGAAATTCAGGTGCATCTTCTTTAAATGATTTGCTGCTAGTGAAACTATATTGTCTCTTGATAAATCTAACCTGGGAAAAGAAAATAATACAATCGAAGATAGTTTAATAATTCAATAATTCCTCTGACAATTCAATTTAGAAGAAGACAATTAGCAGAAGTATGTTAAGAAAGAATGTATTCCACAGGAAACATTCTTTCTTATGACAGTATTCTTGTTCTGTTTTAACAACTGCTATGAAATAACCAACTACAGTAGCATCTCTAATTAACATACACACACAAAGGTCTTCCTAGATTGAAGCCAACTTCATATAAAGGAGTGGATTGTTCCAAGAATCTATTAATTATGTCCAGAGTACATCAGCGCTAAAACTCAGGTGTATCTTCTAGGCAATGGGTGATAAACCTAATCACTTCAGGATCATTTTTTTCATCAACTTGACTGATAGGAGAATGTCAACCCTATTCTCTTTTCACATGTCTAGTTTTATCCATATCAATGAGTCCAAAACAAGATATATTTAATTTTGATGTGTCATAGGGATCCATAACAGAAAGGATGCACTTGTGGACTTTATTCTTATTAAACTGAAAAAAAATCCAGAGCTTGAACTAAAAGCCAAGTCAATCTGAATCAGACTAAAACTTACATATCATTGTACCTATATTCCAGCTATATTTTATAAGTAATGATATTTTAGATAGACAAATTATAATTATTCAAAAGGGAGAAAAACCGAACTGATATGAAGTTGGATGCAGAGAAACATATAATGCTTGTGAATGAACTCATATTGTATAAACAGAAAACACATTACTTTTGCAAGGCCACTGCATTTTCAGCGTCAGTATCAAATATTCCAACTGCAGCCTTGTCAGCTTTAATGATTCCAGTAAAAAAGAAAAATGATTTGATGCGCCCGCCAGTAGCATAAATGTTCAAGTGGTCAGGATCATGAAGGGAAATCTGTCATGATACAGATAGACAATCGTAAAAAGAATTTAGTAAAGGTTCATAAAAAAAAAAAGCAATATTAATTTCTAAAGTACCTCAAAAAACAGAATATATTTTCCAACATCTACTTTTAGTGGTAGGAGATCCAGGTAATGCATGCTGTTTTCTTGGTCAAATTGAAGCTCCTGTTATTTAAAAAAAAAAGGGCATAGTTTGGACTTTGGATAATAAAAAAAAAGCATATGTAAAGAACGTAATTAAAAACAACATATAAAGGGTTCCAAAGAAGTGAAGAATACCACAAACAAAATCAAAATAGAGTTTCTTTTTACCTTGTTCTCTAGGATTGGAATATCTTCTGAATCAAGACTGAAAACTTGCACCAAATTCACTGTTAGAGGAGGTGCAGCTGAACCAAACACTGTTGTCACGTCAGCCTGAGATAATCACAAGAATACTGATTGCAAAGTAACAAACAGAAAGACCTAATATAAGAATCATAATGGCATAGTCCAAACTGTCTACTGATTCTCTCTTCTACAGATCTAGCTTTCATAATAATTTCAAGCTGGCAGTTAAAACTCAATAAGTTATTGGATCATTAATTAGTACTACTAGATAAAAGCAAAATGAAAGATAAACAATGCATTTACAAGATACAGGAATAAAACTGTTGCACCAAGTCACCTTAAGATGGTCCTTTGAGCTTAATGAAAGCACAGCAGCAGGAAATGAAAGAATTAGAGGTATAGATATCCTGCACGTAGTAAATGATTTTTGCAGTAAGTACTTAAATAAATGCTCCGATGAAACATGTTAACATACATCCACAGTTATACTAAGGTTATTGCAATAAAAGGTGAACTAAATATCATCTGGCATAATCAAGCAACAAAGAACAGCAATAGTGAAACACTAGTCGTGCGTGCGCTTTTGCCACTACAAGGGAATATTCAGGTGTCACTTTTTAGAGATGAGTAATGCCCTAATACCCTTACCACATAATTGATATGTAGCTGTCGGCAGGGTAGTAAAAGAATATGCAGCTTCTAATTTGATGATGATATAAAAAATGAAGCTGATAAAACTGTGCAATGATCAAATAAACCAACAATGCAAATAATTACAACCATCAATATCAAGAATGTTGTCAAGCACAAGGAATAGAGTTATTTTACTCAATTCATTCAACTACCAGTGAAGTACAACCATCCAAGTTTTAAATACCAGTCCAGCACCAGTTTGGTAGACTGTTATATCAGTACATACTGGTCAATATGGTAGAGTACCAGTTGGTACACAACATCATATTATATATATTATATAAAAAGGGGCCATGACACGGCATACGCATGTACTAGGCAGTACACCAGGTAAGCATTCAGTCAACAAAAGGTTTGTTACAGAAATAAATCAAGGCAAGAGAAATAAGAGATTTTACATGCTAGAAAAATAATATAGAGAGAAAATTCAGTCAAAGATGTGTCATAAAACGAGCTACATATCCAATCTAAATATACAACCAACCAAAGTTGACGCCTTTCACATTCCATGTGATAAACCAAAAGAAGTTATATAAGATCAATCTTTCAATATTATAGAAGCAACTTTGAATGAAGTTACCACTGCATGGAGCAGCACGATCAAGCCATTAGAAGGCACATCTAGTCAATGATGTATAAAAGTGCCAGTAGCTGGAAAAATATCACAACAATCTGACTAATGTTTAGTTGTATCATTTTTGGAGAACAAAGATGGCAAAAGAAATTACAGATCTTCTATTGATATGTCAACTACAGATCTTCCTAATCTGCACATTGAAATTAACTGATAGATATCACAAAAACAAACTGATTTCCTTTTACAAGACAGTAAAACTTCATTGAAATAAATTCAAATGCAGGCAAAAATCTTATAAGCAAATAAAGTTCCATATCGAGACCAGTACTATTAACATTTAGATGCAGTATCTCCTACTTAAGATACATCTTGCATACACCCTACTAATCAATAATTACTAGATCAGTGGACATATTTTTGTATCAAACTATGTTGCCAAATATCATATCTGAGACAAAGAAACACCAAAATATTAAGCCAAAATATCATAGTATCAAGAAGACCAGAAACACTGAATAACAACACCCATAAAGTAGGCGCTTTTAAAAAAATAAATTCTATGAACAGAAAACACATCAGTTTACCAGGATCACTAAAACAATTTACTTGCCTGTTGTTTTCCAAGCATGACAAGGACTCCAACTGAATATATATATCATTGGTGCTCCCAGGAATTCCTATGCTGAGAAAGAATTTTGCCAAGCCTACCATTTTATCCCCATTAATCTGAAAATTCAGTTTGAAGAATTGACCAAAGCAGACGTATAAGTAGGGGGTGGGGGGTGGGGAAACACAACAAGAACAAAAATAGCTTCAGGACATTTTGCTCACTAACTTTCAATTTCCCAGAGACAATGGCTGCAAAGGCAGTAACACCATGCACAACTGAAGCTGTGGTTGCAAGAGGGCCCCTATATTCTGTATCACCAATACGCTTCTCATCGAAGTATAGGGTTCCATCATCTACATTAAGCACAGGAGTTATTTATGTCAGAGATAGGACACTGTCACTTGAAAAAATAATATACTTTATACATGTGAAAAGAAAAAGGCAGATCAGTTTTCCTTACTGATACTCAGCTTAGTCAAAGTAGTTGAAAGGATAATGTCAAAAAAGAAGCTTTGTCAAACCAATTAGCTTCATCTCAGTGCAAAGACATCAATTAAAGAACCCAATGCTTGATATATAAAAACTTACATAACAGAACAAGATGAAACAGTAATTGATCAAATGGAAGATATCAAGCACAGTAATAAGGAAGCAATAATTGACATACCATAACTTTTAATGCTATCAAATAGCTTCACAATGTCACTCTTTACAACTTCAATCTGTCAAAAACATAAATACATGTTTAATTTGGTACTTGACCAAGATAAAACTATTGACATAGTCACAGAAAAATTAAATTTTGGTTATAAATTGGACAACAGCTATAGTGTTGAAAACTAATACCAGCCAAAAGATAAACAAGATAGAAACAAAAGTTATATTATAAGAAAGCAACTCAGCTAACTAGTTAGAACAAAGGTGATGCCACTGACCTATCAGTGTCTCCAAAGCCAACTATCAAACTGAAGAGTCGATAGTTGAGACTGAACCTCAAAGAAAAGTAAAGGCTGACGAGACAAATAACCAGACCAACATGCATTATGTTAACTACTCGGAGATGGCTTCATCAGTCCTAAAGTTCTAGATATTTTTCTATTAGTAGTTATAGATCTAGATTTTCCAAAACTTTTATCCAATTTACATATATGTTATGAGTACTTATATCAATACACAGTTATCTCCATCTTATCCAGAATACAAAACTGCTGCATGTGTCAAAAGGAACTTTAACTTTACTGAAATTAGATATATTGTGTAAACTACAACAAAGATTCAGTCTCTAATTCACAATCAACAAATTTGTGTGCAGCCTAACTTTTTTATACTTACTGAAAAAACAACATAGATACAACATGAAGCATAAATCAATAAGCTTGACTCAGACAAATCTTATGTCAATTCAAGGTAGATACTTTGACACTGTTGCACTAAATAGAAGTTTATGAGTTTTATAAAATACAGATGGTCCGATGCACAAGGCTTCCACTAATGCAGGATAACAGGAAATAACCCTTCAAGTAGGAAGGTTATTCCCACAACTAAAACCCTGGTCAACTAGATCGGGAAAAATCAACCTTGCTAATAACACTAAATTTTTTGGATTTCGATACCATGTAAAAGAGTAAATTATTTTATGCATAATGAAGACCTACCTTAGATTGATCCATGTCTGAATCAGCCAATGAAAGAACACCTGCAAGTGTCTCAAGTGCTATCCCTGTAATGTAAGTGATGTAAGACTAATTAGGAAGGTCAAATTACAAATGTCAAAAATAGGATGATGACAGTGGCAGTAACATATGTTGAATCCAAGTTCTATCAAAAATGCAAAATGTCCAATACCAGCAGCATGAGTACTAGGTTCAGAATTATCAGAATCATAGCGATATCTTCCATCACTTTGACCATGTGCCTAAAAGTAACAAAATAATCATTATGTGCAACAAGGATTACATAACAAAAGAAAGAGAGAGAAGAGATAACTAAATTTTGCAGGAAAAGAGGAATAGTAGTAGTTAAATCAATCACCTTTATGGAATCAAAGATAACATCAGCATCTAACAAGACAATGCTAGAACCTTGTTGCTGCATAGAAAATGAATCAACTCAGAACCCAAATTTTCCACATACTTAAACATTGTAAAGAGTTCAGATGAAGAACTAGATTAGGAGGTAACAAGGAATATCAAACACTGAGGAGTATTTAAACAGACATATCTTGGTCCATCAAAGTCTAAGAAACAGATAGAAAGAAACTATAAAATAGCAAAGATAACCCTAACATTAGATGTTTGCTGAGCCATTACCTTGATATAAAACAAGCTAAGGACAGAATAGTAGAAGTCCATCAACGAGTTTGCTTCCTTTATACCAACAAGAAGTCTTGAAGCAGCATCCTACCAAAAAAGAATTAGGTGCTGAATGACAAGGTCGCAATAAAATCCACTCAAACTAAAAAGTGACATGTATCTAAAGGTCTTAGTAAAATTACCTCAAAGATTTGGGTGCCAATCTGGCATCCTAAAATGCTATTCACCCTAAGTGCATGGAAGAGATCCTCGGGCTTAGAAGATGATCCAAGTATCTCTGAAATAATTGGACATGTTGCATGACTTATGTCATAGGTTCTTTCTAGCCCCAGAATCTGGAAAGTTCTCAATGCTTGATAAGCTTCTTCCAAGCTGCAAATCAAAATACACATCAGGGATCGCCCATCATCATTTAAGAATTATGAAAAATAAACTCCAGACCATCTAAAACCTAAGTGTTGAAGCATGGTCTTGCTTGAAAACAAAGGAAAAGTTCAATTACCAGCAACAGTGCATATTAGAAAGAAATGGAATTAAGGAAATGGAGTGTGGAGAAAAATTACAGTTTGGTGATTAGAGACCAAAAGACTTCAAGCAAATCAAAATATGATCTTATCAGGTGAATTACAAACTGAACAAAGGATTTCATCGTAGGAATTTGATAAGTAGATGGCTCTACCAGTGAAAGATACATTTGAATGAACTTGACAGATTAACAATTGAAAATTGATACCAGTGCAAAAAACAACTACGAATTCCAGAATAGTCATCATGATTATAAGCAAAATCATTTATTAGCATGCATGATTACAGAATGTGACATGAGAATATCATACAATATCCTATGATGATGGCTCAAAACACTTATATTAAAAAAATAGCACACTTAAGCAGCAATTATTCAACTGACTGCATCAGTGACTACTGTTAGTGACCACTCACCACCAGCAAAATCATGTAGATGTTTTGCAAGGTGCAGTTATTAAGGTCCCTGGCATCACTGTAAAACAATATCATATCATTACAACCAAAATTACATGTATCACTGTTAAAACTTAAAAAGTGTAAGCCCCTCGGAAGAACAACAAACTAATCCAATCAAGAGAACAAGAGCATAAACATAATTTAATACTCAGAACAGTAAAATCATATAAGTGATTAAAGAAAGCAAAGGAGAAAAATTATCTGAATAAAATAAATGAGAGAGAAGAGAAGAAAAGATGTCAAAATAAAATATAGTAGATAAAGAAGCGTGTAAAAATTGAAGGATGTTTATCAGTCTAACTAAAGTGAAAATGCAGAATTTCCTGGCACATTATATTAGGGAAAAAGGCTGAAAAACACATATTAAAAGTTTTCTAAAAAATTATACATGCAGATCTTCTACCACCACATATATATCTAACACTGGAAACGAATAGATTCAAAAATGCATATGCGAATATGATCTAATTTCAACACTAAGAACTTCTTTTTTCCCAGTAAAACCAACGTTTCGTCCAATAAGTGCTTTGATCAAGACATAAACATTTCCTCGTAAATTGAATCTCATTGAGCCGGTACCGTCGGCTAAACTAAACAACCCTGGACCAAGCAAAAGGAATTTCAACGGGGCCCATGATCGTTAAAAGATCTATCTTCGACTTGTTTATGCAAACATCACGCGACCTATAATCTAACCTTCGAAATGACCCGTCGACGGGCACAAAAAGCTCCAATGCTGCGGACCGGTGCGCGTCGGAGACCGGCCTGATGACGGAAGCCACAGAGATGGAAAGGCACGCGCAGATCAAGCCGGGAAACCCGAAGAACCGAAGTTTCCAAGCCATGCCTGAGGGAAGGGAGCGCATCAACGGACCGGCAACACGATGGGAGCGGCCGAGGTCTCGATCGCTGCAGACCCGTAGTGCGATCTGAGACCTATGGATTCATCGATTGCAGAACGGGGTTTATACTGCCCGTGGCTTTCTAGGGTTTAAACCAGTAGTCCAAGATCGGGACGAGAACGAAGCAATAGAAAATTTAGGTGAGGAACCGAGGTCCAAACCGAAACGAAGCGACATGTCTGGTTGGGCTGGGGTGAAGATCTCCTGTCTCGAATAAGACACGAAACATAGTTTTCGATAAAAACTAATTTTTAATAACAAAAAATTGGAGAAATTAATATAAACTGAAAAATAAAAAATAAAAGTTTAACAATAATAAAAATTAAAGTAAAAAAAATAAAAATTTCGTATTTTAGATTAGATTCAAAAGAGAAAATAAAAAATATGAGAAATGAAAAAATAACGAAGAAAATAATAAGTATAACATAAATAGAAAACATAGGAGAAATAAAAGAAAATCAATGTATTATTTATAAATATAACAAAAAAAATATTTTTTGATAAATCAAAAGTTACAAAAAGAAAAGTAAAAAATATATTTAAAAAAATAAAGGAGCGAGTTTTATCTTCCTAATCATTTGGGCCTCAACAAAAACCCAACCAATTTTTCTAGGCCCATATGACGACAGCGTTCCCTTCTTCAAAGCCCTCAAAGCCTCTCTCTCTCTCTCTCTCTCTCACGTCTCCCTTTTCCCTTTAACAACTATCCTCTCAGTCCTCTCCCTCTCTTCTCCTTTCTCAAAACCCCTCCTCTTACATGTCAACCTGCCACAGCGGGTAACACATACTCCAGACTCCACCACTGTCCCTCCTCCCTTCCCCTTCCAAGACCAGAAGAAAACCAGCCTCTTCTCCCCAAGAGAGATGGCTTCTGTCCCCGCAGCTCAGTCTCTCCCCCTCCTCCTCCTTGTCATTGCTTTACTAACCCACTTCCCATGCTCCACCGATGTGAGTCCTTCCCTTCCTCACTTCTGTTTGGCATTTTGCCATTGTCATGTACTGATCGTGTAGGCTTCTCTTTTCCTGCATTCTGAGCCAGGCGGCGAGCGGGCCGACGGCGTCGATGAGGCCTGCATCGGCGGCGCTGCCGGGGCTGAAATCGGTGCTGATCGACGAGGCCAAGCGGCGGCGTCGGCTCAGCAACTTCCAGATATGCGCCCTTTGCACATGCTGTGGCGGCCCAAGGGGCCTCTGCTTGCCTTCTCCCTGCTGCTACACCATCAACTGCAACATCCCCAACAGGCCCTTTGGCTTCTGCTCCTTCACCCCCAAGACGTGCAACTGCTTTGGGTGCCACCTCTGAACCGCTCTCCTAGGTTATATCCTTTACTTGCTTGGTCATCTGTCACTGTGTGTGTGTGTTGGGGGTGCCAATTGAGAAGAAAGAATGTTCCTTTTTGTTTTGATTTCTGCTTCTATTGGTATTGGTTTACATATGTATTGCATCCGCACAGGGGATTGTTAAAATGGTTATATTGAGTGGTACTTCTAATTTGTAGTACTTGTCTGCTGAATTGTACTAGTTTAGTCAGCATTTAGGAATCTTACAAGTGCATTGCTCATGGTTTTTGATACTGCTAGAATTGAGTGGGAGTACCAGTTGTGAGTGGGTGTTCGAAGATGAGTTCTGAGTTAAGGGTGTTGGTTGGTTGTTCACCATTCATCAATAAAGAAGGCACCCAAAAGTATGTGGGAGGTGGGTGGGAGTTGGCTAGGGGCATTAAAGCCAATAGTTTATGTAGTATGGTTGGTAATGTGGTCCTTTTATTTTTTATGGAAGGTATTTAGGGGAATCATATACTTACCACTATGTTGTGTTTGAGTGTTTAGATCTCGCTATAAATTTGAGTGCATATGGCATGATGATGTCAAGAAGAAAGTTAAGGATGTCCCTTGTGCTTGAGCTTTCTTTATGCTTTTTCCCATGGAGACAAAAGCTTCTTGATTGCATTCATACATAGACCGGAACAGAATAAATACCTCATGTGATGGAAGGCTACTTGAGGGATCATTTACTTACCACTCTGTTGTGGTTGAGTATGCAGTTCTTGCTATAAATTTGAGTGCATATGGCATGATGATGTTAAGAAGAATGTTATGGATGTGCCTTGTGCGTAAGCTTTCTTTCTGCTTTTTCCTTGGAAACAATGTTTCTTTATGCTTTCTGAAGTCTTAAATTGTATACATATATAGACTGGAACAGAATAAATACCTCTTGTTAATGGTGAGCTGGGATCATCCCTTCCAAAAGAAGACGAAGATGGTGCTTATCTTTTTTCTAAGACAACTGTTGTAATTTAGGGTTTCTTTTCATATATCAAATAGGTGAATTTGTACTGTCCTTTGCATGTGGGATCTCATGAGATTGGTAGTATTAGTGACCCCACAATCATCTGTGAGTATGCATGCCATGCAAGGCTTTTTTGAAGAGCAGGAATCTTGTTGACCAGCTTATGGAGGGTACCTTCCCTCCATGTGCCTATGTGTGTCTTCTTGACAGCTTATGATCTAGCTTCTGACATATTTTAATCATGTGTAACCTAGGTAGACAAATAAATGAATCAGCATAAGAACATAAATCTAGAGAAAACATACACACAAGATAAAGCATCCAATGATTATGTGCCTTTTATATTGGTCACATTAGCAGTTTATTTTGTCTTAATCTTCACTCTTAATATGTCACAAAGATTATCATAATGGTGTCCTGCTCAATTCTTAGTTTTATTTTTGTAGGAAAATATCTGATAATTAGTTAGTCATTGAGAAAGTTGAGTTGTTCCTCGTTTGGATATAGCAGTTAAAATTTCGATCAACATCAGCTGATCATGATTGAAATTTTTGGCTTTGGGTTTAGATTGAGCATCTCCTAGGAATACTCCATTTATGATTTTTTTTATATAATCTGTATAATAGAGAATTTCTGCAGTGCATTTCTATAACACAAAAATTGCTCATCAAAAACCCACCTAGCCAAATTTATCATTGGACTAGGTTGGTGATTTATTTATATTTTGGGATTGTTGACTCAAAGCTTGGTTTAATTTGTCAAACCCAACTTATGTGATGTATGTTGACAACATGTAAAGTAGGTTTAATTTCAAACCATTGCATAATTTGCGGCCTCTTTGAAGCTATGAAATCACAAACATCAAAATTAATAATCTGACAAATCAGTCCAGCAAGAATGAGATCAATTTTCCTCTGTTTTTCTTTTTTTTTTGGTTTTTCATTCAGTAATAAATTTCTGAATGCTTTAATTATTTCAGCTCACATGAAGTAGTTGGAAGAGGAAAATTGATAATGAGGGAGTTTGAGTCATTGAATTTTTTGCTGGAAATAGTTAATACTTTCCTAACCATGAGTTATTATATGCCTAATTCAGTTCCTTAAAAGTTACTTGTATCTCTTAAGGTACAGATATTTAAAATGTTACTGAAATAAGATGCTATTGATGAAGAAAAACTGCAGGTTCACTTGGCAAACATGAAACAAGGAGTTGGTTTCTGAAAGCGAAGAAAGAGGGAGATCAGAAACTGAAATCACATCCAAATACTGAATTACTTGTTCTGTCTTCTTTTCTAAAATCAACCTCTGTTGTCTTCCAATTGCTAATCAGCCAACTTTGTTATTTTCTCCTCTAGGATTTTCCAAGCAAAAAAAAAAATTCCCATGCTAGTTGATAAATATTTTGGTTATGGAAACTGTAATTCCAGGAGCTTAAGTTGTTAGCTAATATTTTCTATCATGAATAAAATGGTTTCATCTATTAAACTTTTAGATTCAATGAGATTGATTAAAAGTTAAAGATTATATCAAAATTAAGTGTACTGAGTTCATGTTATCTACGGATTATGTAATTAATTTTTACTGTGTTTGATTTGAATCATCTGTCATATGGAAAGTATGAAGAACATAAATGCCTTGTCTATTCTTATCCTGCCTTTTAGCCTTTTGTGATGGTGGAAGTTGCTAACGCTATTGACCACGATCTAGGGTTCTTAGTGAGCCTGAAAACAGTATATTAATATTTAATATGCTGCTCCTTTTGGTCAATTTGGGGTCTACAAGATCATGGCCATGTCCATTAGTTCATAAAGGTAACCTAACATGTAAACTTTGTTTTAAATTGCATAAAAAAATAAAAAAACTTAAGTTTATATATTTATTTCAATTTTTCTAAAGCTTTGGGTGAAATACATATCTTAAATCTTTTCTACTTATTGATAAAAGAAATTGATATATATGAGAGTTGGAGCCTTGATGATGGCAAACAAAATGCTAAAACATGTAAGTGTATGACTTACACATAAAAACTTTATCATCTTATTAATTTTTTTAACTACCTTTGTTTATATATATATATATATATATCTCCAAACATTCCATTACAAATTCCAAAGATGCCGTCATTCTTATGACGCTTATTAGCTGTCAAAACTCTTATTTTTAAAGGCCTTCCTCATCTCCTTCCCGACACCGGACACGACTCCATCACTCTCGAGTCTCTCTCCCTTCTCATCTTGCTTCTTGGAAATGGCGTCTCCGCTCCTCCTCTCCGTCTCAACTCGTTTCGTCCCCCTCCGCCGCCGCTACCTTTATCCGCACAACATCGCGGCTGCCCCGCTCCGTTATCCTTCTTCCCTCGCCTTCCTAAAACCCTTCCAAAGCCGCAACCTTTGGGGCACCAATTCCTCGAATTCCCTTCGTCTCTTCGGTAGAGCTCACGCCAGAGGGACTCCAATCGGAGGGGCGGAATCCGAGACTACGATTTCCGATGAGTCTCCCGTCGGCGAGGACTCGGCGGCGTTCGAGTTAGGGGAGCAAAAGTTATCATCCTGGGCTTACTTCACGGCCATACTAGGCTCCGTGCTCGTCGCGCTCAATATTCTGTGGATTAATCCGTCCACGGGGTTCGGCACGGCATATATCGATGCGGTTTCTGGACTTTCCCCGAGCCCGGAGGTGAGTTTGGATAAAAAGCTTCTAACTTGCCGAAGAATTGGTAGTTGCATTATGCTATGCCTTCTTCTAATTTATTAGATTTCTTCCCTCTTTTGAACTCGTTATTTTATTATTTTATTCGAAAGATAGTCAGGGAAATATTTTTTTTAAATATAAAAAATAAGATTATGTATATTAAATAATTAAATATTTAAAGATAAGATTATGTGGGAGGTAGTAGATGATAAGTAATTATGATGCAGTTGTGTGACACAGAATACATTGCATCTTTGGCAATAAACATGGTTGAAAATATTATGTATTATTTTCTTTATCTTTTTTGAATTCCTCAAATTGGTAATTTTTATCTTCTTGTTCAACTTAAGGTCATAAGCATATAAAATTTAACCAATTGGTTGTTCCCTGATCTTAGGCCTCGTAGAAAGCTAATTTGAATAATTCATGGGAGAATGACAAGTCCACATATTGTGAAGTCATCATCAATTTTTCAATCTCCAACAAAGACTGTTGAAGCTAATTCATTTGAAGGTCCTCTAGTTGGATTCAAATTAGTCGTCTAGGTGTCATTGGACAGACTTGTCATTCTGCTGCCAGTAAAATCCTTCGTAGGCCATTTTAATTACTACCTCTCATCAAATCATTTTCTTTTCATTAATTTAGCTTGATTTCTTTTCAAATTAGATCTAGAATTTTAATCTCACTATAAATGTCTGTGAAGTTTTCACATGATTTCTGAACATTACAGTTTAAGTGGGTCTGTCTGTAGAAATGTTTTTTTCTGCAATTGATGTCATGTGTTTTTATGTTCAAATTTATTCTGTGTCATATCAAAATTGGCGTTTTACCATCTCCGTTTGGCGGACATAAACACTGATCCTATATGTTCAAACATTTTGGTTTATTTTCTTTGCTTTCAGGATCAAGCTTTCTGTTATGAGTTTATCTTAAAATTTAGCATTTGTCCAGCTAAGAAACTTTGGAAGATCATTGCCTTGGGCCTCATGAACATCTTAGACAGACATAAGAATACACAAAATTGACAAATGGGAAGAACTACATACTCTGGGCTTGCCAGACAGATTGACAAATGGGCCTCATGAACATCTAAAGCCAAGCATTTAGATTGCCAGACAAATTGATATCAAGGTAAGTCTTGCAGGTGCAACATATGTAAACATGCACCTAAAACTAGAGAAGTGATGAGAATCACAATGAACTATTGGTGGCTTGTATAATATTTAAAGTAAGCCTTGCACACACAACATATAAACGTGAACCTAAAATTAGAGGATTGATGGGAATGATGATGAACTATTGGTGGTTTGTATGATATCCAAGTGGTCTCTTGGAAATGAGACAATGGAAGAGAGTACCATTACATAGCACATGATTTAATAGACAGGATATGTTTGAAATGTTTGAGAAAGAAAGCCCTGCTAATTTATTCCTTAATTTCTTGGTGAAGAATAGATTCCTTTATTTCATAGTTGTTTCTTCCTAGGTAGTAGATAGTGCCTGCCACCTTTTCTTTATCCAGGCCATTATAAAATAGAAAATTCTTATGGTAACCCCTTTTTCTTTGCTTATACAGGTTGTACTTTTGTTGCTTGTTGTCATTTTTGCTATCGTCCATAGTGGTTTGGCAAGTCTACGGGATGCTGGTGAAGAACTCATAGGAGAGCGGGCTTACCGAGTTTTGTTTGCAGGGATTTCACTTCCTTTGGCAGTCAGCACCATTGTAAGTCCGTTAACAGCTCGTCAGATTTTGGCAGTCATAAAAGAATTCTCTCACTTGTAACTGCTGCTTTTTCTTGTATTCTTCTATCCTTATTTTCATCATCTTAAATATGTTTTCTTATAGGTCTATTTCATCAATCATCGATATGATGGTACTCAATTGTGGCAACTACAGAGTGTCTTTGGACTTCATGAACTTGTGTGGTTCTCGTCGTTCATATCCTTTTTCTTTCTTTACCCATCCACCTTTAATCTTTTAGAAGTCGCAGCTGTTGACAAGCCAAAATTGCATCTCTGGGAAACAGGAATCATGAGAATCACTAGGCATCCACAGGTATCTTTTCCTCTATAAGTATTCCTGGATTAAATCTCAACTTTGAGGGTGCTTATCCAACATAATGCTTACATTGGGATGTTGAATTTCTATATTTGTACTTCGAGATGTTAAACTTTTGTCCTGTTTTATTGCTTAAGATGGTTGGACAGGTAATATGGTGCTTAGCCCACACACTCTGGATTGGTAACTCTGTAGCAGTGGCAGCCTCCTTTGGACTGATAGCTCACCACATATTTGGCGTTTGGAATGGCGATAGACGACTGGCACTACGATATGGTCAAACTTTTGAAGTCTTAAAGAGCAGAACAAGTGTAATCCCTTTTGCAGCAATATTAGATGGACGTCAAAGGTTGCCCAAGGATTATTACAAGGAATTTCTCCGGCTACCTTATCTAACAATCACAGCCTTGACATTGGGTGCATATTTTGCACATCCACTTATGCAGGCATCCAGTTTTCGACTTCACTGGTGAAGCCACCTGAATGTTTTTCCGTATAGTATTTTCTATGATCAACTAAGATGTGATGTTGAAGCCAAATCCACTGTTGGTGTGATAAAAGTGTAGGGAGAAATCAGTTTCAAGGCATTGCATTATATAGTTGAAGAACTCTGTTGTAAAGAATGTTGAAGGGTAACACTTCTGTTGAATGAAAAGAAAACATACAGATCCAGATGATACTTTGTGATTCATTGACAACCATTGTGTGTTCCTTTGTGTTGATCAAAAAGCCTGATCCGGTCCATCAGGGCCAAGGCCGGTCCGGTCCAACCGGATTCACCGACAGGATGGTCTCGAACCGCGTGACCATATCCAGATTTAGGCCGGGAAGCACAACTGTCGTCCACCTTCCATTATTCTTTCCCTGCTCGTCCCCACTGCCGTTACGATCCTCCGCGGGACGCCTTAATACCACAGCTTCGATGCCCGGTTAACGGACATTTGCCGACCAAGCCCATTCCCGAAGTCTCATCTCACCGAATCACGCTAACATAGTCAGCTCCGCACGACCATCTTATTTACCACTTCCTTTGTAACATTAATTAAACCTGTATATGAACACTAAACACTACGTGAAGATCTACTTTGCTAGTAGTAATAAATGAATTAAACCAATAAATATAAACCCTTCTCTGTCTCGCTCGCTCGGCTTCCTCTTCTTCTACTTCGATCCTATCTCGAAACCCTAGCCAAAATGGCGATTCCCAATCCGAAGGTTAACCGCAATGCGGCGATCCGCCGCTTCTTCGTCGTCTTGCTCGCCGTATCCGTCGCCGTCATCTTTCTGATTCTCTCCCTCACCGACACGGCGCCGGAGGTGAGCGGGAAGGAGGATGAGGGTTTGTTGTCTCTTCCGCCGTCGGATCTGTACTCTTCGGGCCTCCATTTTGTGCGGCGATCTGTCCTCGCCGTCCGATCAGATCCCCTCCGGTCGCGGGCGGAGCTGATCCGGAAGCAGGTCGGCGACCACGCCGCTGTGGCCGGGGCGTACGCGTCGTTCGCGCGCCGGCTAAAGCTCGAGAGCTCGAAGCAGGCACGCCTCTTCGCCGAGCTCGCTCGTAACCTCTCCCTCCTTCTCGCCGCCCACCGCCCCTCCCTCGAATCCGCCGCGCCCCTGGACGAAGCAACCGTCCGAGGATTTGAGCGCGGCGTCAAGGACCGCATCCGCGCCGCTCGCCTCCTTATCGCGGATGCCAAGGAGTCCTTCGACAACCAGCTCAAGATCCAGAAGCTCAAGGATACCATCTTTGCTGTCAACGAGCAGCTCTCCAAGGCTAAGAAGGCCGGCGCTTTCTCGTCCCTCATTGCCGCCAAGTCCATCCCCAAGAGCCTCCATTGTCTTGCCATGCGCCTCATGGAGGAGAGGATCGCCCATCCGGATCGCTACGTTGATCCCCCGACGCCTCCACCGGAGCTGGAAGACCCGAAGCTCTACCATTATGCCATCTTCTCAGACAATGTCCTCGCAGCGTCCGTCGTGGTGAACTCTGCTGTCCGCAACGCCCGTGAGCCCTGGAAGCATGTCTTTCACGTGGTTACAGATCGGATGAACCTGGGGGCAATGCAGGTTATGTTTCGTATGAAAGATTACTCTGGAGCACACATCGAAGTCAAGGCCGTGGAGGATTATAAGTTCCTCAACTCTTCTTATGTGCCAGTGCTCCGGCAGCTCGAGTCTGCGAACCTCCAGAGGTTCTATTTTGAGAACAAGCTAGAGAATGCCACCAAGGACACCACTAACATGAAGTTTAGGAACCCCAAGTATCTGTCAATGCTAAACCATCTGAGGTTTTACTTGCCTGAGATGTACCCAAAGCTCCACAGAATTCTGTTCTTGGATGATGATGTGGTGGTGCAACGGGATCTCACAGCACTATGGAAAATTGATATGGATGGGAAAGTGAATGGAGCAGTTGAGACGTGCTTTGGGTCATTTCACCGGTATACACAGTATATGAATTTCTCGCACCCACTTATCAAGGAGAAGTTCAACCCTAATGCATGTGGGTGGGCATACGGGATGAATTTCTTTGATCTTGATGCATGGAGGAAAGAGAAGTGCACTGAGCAGTACCATTACTGGCAGAATCTGGTAAGTTGCTATATTCTTTATTGTTTCCTTTATAAAATTATCTCTTTGGTAACTGAAAGCTAAAATTAGCATGTATTGTGTCTCCTTTGCAAAATTATATCTTCTTGCAACTGGAAGCTAAATCTAGCATATACAATCATGCAAACAATGGGGAACAAAAGTAGTCTAAAAAGTTTAATTTGCATATGAAGTTCTTCCTGTTAGCTAGAAATAAGTGCATACCAAAAGTCACCTCTTCAGGGTTAAGTTTGTATTTGAAATTAGCATGAGAAGGAATATGCTTGATTAGATATTCAGTAGATTTCCCATTAGTGTCTTGTTGACATATTTATTTCTGTAAATGTGATGTTTGTATAGAAAGTCTACTTTTTCCTCTTAGATTAAAAGAAAGGTTTTATGAGACATATATCAGGTCAGTATGCTTTATGGGCCAAATCATTGGACAATTAAGAAATATCGTACACAAAAAGTATGATTATTGATGTGCGTGGAGTTACTAGAAAAAATAACATAAAAAATATTTTCATTTAAGAACAATTAGTTGTTATTTTCTGATAGAGAATAAAATGATATAATTGTCTAGATGATATGAACATGTTTAAAGGAGACCTGGATGCTGTGATTCTATGATGTGATTTGTGCCTTCCATATGTAAAATTATGTTTTGGATAAATGCAACAGGAAGTGTTTATTATTACTCTACCATTTAGATGTACTAGGAAGAAAGATATCTAGGTATCTTGTTTGTTTCACAATCTTTAACTCATATTATTCAGTTACCTTTAGTGTCTGATATGGAAGCACTTGTTATTGTTGCAGAATGAGAATCGAACATTGTGGAAACTAGGAACTCTTCCACCAGGTCTAATCACATTTTACTCCACCACAAAACCATTGGACAAGTCGTGGCATGTGCTTGGACTCGGATATAATCCAAGTATAAGCATGGAGGAGATCAAGAATGCTGCTGTTGTTCATTTTAACGGGAATATGAAACCTTGGCTTGATATTGCCATGAACCAATTCCGACATTTGTGGACAAAATATGTGGACTATGATTTGGAGTTTGTCCGTCAGTGCAATTTTGCAGCATAGTTGAGAACTGTCAACCTATGTTTGTCTGTAAGGGTATTTTCTGCAGATGAATGATAAGTTTAGATATTATGCTGAATAAGAAGGCATTTTGAATTCCCCTGTGTTTGCTTCTTGGCCATGATTTAGTTATCTTCTTGATTTCTTCTTTCTTCTTATTCCTGTGA
The DNA here is from genome assembly GCA_001649415.1 of Musa itinerans. Taxonomy (NCBI): domain Eukaryota; kingdom Viridiplantae; phylum Streptophyta; class Magnoliopsida; order Zingiberales; family Musaceae; genus Musa; species Musa itinerans. The sequence goes on from LVTN01001589.1 coordinate 36,570, forward strand.
TGCTCTATACTCATTCTTTTAGTTTAATCTTTCAGAGAATTGGTTTATAACTGATGGGACTGTTGTAATGGATCTTATACCATTGTAATATCTTGCAAAAAGGGATGTGTCAACTTGTTTCAGTGAGAAATTTTTTATATCTCATCCATGAAACATTGATGTACACCTTTTGCTGATGCTTTTAGTTTTTGTATTTATACATTTTTGGCAATACGGTATTATAATTGGGTTTCTCTTACCAACATGATCTATGGGCATCAACATTGTCTTTTTCTTGTTGATCCTTTAATTAATTGTTTTCAAGTTATGTTTGGTCGGAAAATTTTGATCTTGCATCTATTTATCTTGTAATAACTGAGAACCTAGTGACATGACCAGTTAAAAATGATGAAAACTTGATTATATAGTACTAAATGTTAGGTTAAAACTCTAAAAGCGCATCTTATTTTCCTATCATAGTTGTTTGTTTTGGTTATCAAATCAAAAAGAGCTAAACAAAATCAAAGATAGCTAATTTCCTATGTTCTAATATTTTTTGCTATCTTGTTAATATAGACTATATAGTGATGTGGTGGTATTTGCATTTGTATCTTATCCACAACTTTTTTCATGTGTTATGCTTATACATTACTTGTGAAACATATTTAGTGAATCGTAAATAGAATCATATATTGGAACAAAATTGAACATATCGGAAACCATAGGTGGAACCATAAATTTCAGAGAGAGAACTATTCATGTAATTGCTTATTCTTGTAGTGCATGATATGCAATCTGTGTTAGCACTTTGCTTGTTATGTTGCCTGTGTTTTTCTGAATTCTTGATTGATATTGTTGTGCCTAGGAGTAAATTGGGAACCTTGGAACATTTGAAGAGTTATAGATCTTTGTATTTAGTCACTATAAGAGCATGCTTTAGCTAGTTCAACTTTTTCAAAGATGAGGCTGGTTGGTTTAGAGTTGGATGTATACATCAATCGAGCTCCTTTGGGATGTTGCGGAAAAAATAAGTTGTGCAAAAATCTTTGGTTTTGTAGAAAGATGGAGATTGACTTGCACTCTGAGATTGTAAATATAAGGCAAGGATTTATTATAGAAAAAAAGATGGCATGAATCTGTAGCTAAGAATTTAGAAAAGCTGTCTTTAACCCTAGCAAATATTTAGCATGTTTTGTTCATGGTACTATAGCAGTTCATGGCCATCATATTAGATTAGTTTAGATTTAAAACCACATGTTTCTCTCGTTTACCTTTTTTTCACAGATATACAGCATGATTTGCCCTACCAGCAAGTGAGGGAGAGGTTGCCATTTTTTTTGCTGGTGTTGAGCGCTCTGGGAGTGCATTAAGTAATATCAATTCTTTATCCATAAGTCATCAATTATTGGGAGACACCCTTAGACTCAATCGAGGATGCAACTCGCATGCTTATGTTTTCACAGATAGGGTTGCAGGTATAGTTTGATATTTGTCTTTGTCAACTGGGCTTTTTGGAGAAAAGGTTTGCGAGGGACATCTTTCATATAACATCTTAAGTCTTCTGGTTTGCGAGGGACATCTTTCATTGAGCTCGTAAATGTGTCTCAAGGGCCAACAATTAAGGCTGACTCCACTGATTAGAAGGGGATCAGGTATGTGATAGCAGAGGGCTGATATACTATTTGTATCCACTCAGCTGGTCTAGGAATAAAAAGGCACTATATGAAGAGACAGTTTAGGTGGTGGTACAACTAGGATCTTGGGATCCATACTTAATGAAATTTGATCTTAAATAAGAAAGTTGTGACAGGAGTTACAGGGAAGGCAAATTAAGTTCTAATTACTCAGCATGAGTATGGTGAGTTGCTGTGCTATACACCCTTTTCAATGTAGTCCCAGATTGCTAGCTGACAGAAGATTTTGTTGATGTTTTTTTTTTTTACAAAGGGTAAGTAGCAAATGCGGGATTTGAGCCCAGGATCTTACCATATAATGTCAAAGTTTTACTAACTAAGCTAGTTGATACCTTCAGATTTTGTTTTAAGTTGTTAAATGATAGAGATAGGTTTGCATCAAATAAAATAGGCCCTGGGTTATTCTTGATGCTGAATGTTTAGCAATCAGAATTTACACATTGCTGATTACATCTTTTTTTCAAGTGCCCAACCAGCTATTTTGCTGCTTAGGTAGTGGTAATCTTGATGACTATTTCCCATATAAGCTAATGTAGCATCATCACTCTTGACTTTTATGAAACAAAGGTTGCAGACTGTTTGAAGCTTCTTCAAATCAGAAGGATGTATGCTATTGAATCATAGATTTGTCAATCCAAATTCTTGAAATCTTTGGCAATTTGGTTCTGTGTTAGAGGCTTCATTTCTAGTGAAATCAAGGGACAATACTGCAAAAAGAATTTCCTCCCCCGACTTTGAATCGGAGGGTTTATGCCATGGTATTTCCTTTAATGTTTCCTTCTTTATCCAACTCTGGTTACCTTTTTTTTGTCATACAGGAGCAAGTGGCTTCCTGAAGCTTTCATATTTGCTGTTTTGAGCACCTTATTCTACTAAGCCTTTTGGATTTTGTAAGCTCTGTTGTTATTCTCGAACAGGTTTCTATTCTGAATCCCGTGATGACCCTACCTGGGCTTATAGTTAGTTATATGCGAGATTCTGAGGTGAATTAAACTTCATGGTTATGATTTCATTCTTTGAAACCTGTAAACATTTTCTTTTCAATTTCAGAAAAACTGCAAGCATGATTTCATGGAAATTGCATTTCCTGGTTTTGATCGTACCTATCTAATATAAGTCCATTGCTGCTGGCTTCTGCCTCCTGTGTTGAAGTATGTCCCTGTCCATTCTTCACTCATCCATTCTCTCTGTTCGATCTTTAGACGAGTGCAATAGTTGGTGTCAAAACTACTGTGCTATCTCATCGAGTTGGTGAGTTTGGCGGTCATAAATGTGTCATCTTTTATGTTTATGAAAGAGCCTAGTGTGATATATATACTGAAAATTATGATTTCTTATGTCACTAAAGAAGCCTTGTTAGGTCCAAGACACTCTCTTTAGTGGGAATGTCTGAACGTGCTTTGCGCACTGATCTTTTTTAGTCCCGCGGCACGCGGTCTTCACCTGCATCTTGCCTTGGCTATAACAAAAGAGCTGATAAATCCGATGATCCAACGGCCGATCGATCTCTGATCCAATTCAATGGCTCAAACTCAAGATCTCCGCCCAGTGTACGTTCGCTCGCGAGACACCGTACCGCAACCCACAGAATGCATGTATTGGAGAGGGCCGACGTAATATAACACGTGCGCATCCTCGCCTTCAAAGAGAGCATAATATTGAATGGAAATGAGTCGAGGAATCGGATTACATTAAAATAAATCCCCTCTCCGAAGCTCGAAGCCCTTGAAAGGATCCCCAAGGAGAGAGCAGCCGCCAAGCAAGGGCAATTCCTACCCTCCTCTCCGATCGGCTGCATATCATTCTTCAGACGACGGCCTTTTTCGACAGATCGTCTTCGATTCGTTGATCCCGCTGGTCAGCAGACTTGGGATCCATTTGTAGGGTTTCGCTTGGCCCCCCTTGAGCTAACCCGCTGCGACAATGGCCGCCCAGCCGTCGAGCGTCGACAGATCTCCGCTTTCGGCTCAAGTGGTTGTGGATTCGCCTCTTTTTCGATAAGTTGTTACTCCGGTCTTGCCTTGATCTTCTCTCTAACTTGGAGGGTTGGTGGTTCAGGTGGGGAACGCCTTTGTTCAGCAGTACTACCATATCCTCCAGCAGTCACCGGAGCTGGTTTACCGCTTCTACCAGGAAGGCAGCAAGCTCGGCCGGCCGGATGCCCATGGCGCCATGAGCTCGGTGACCACCACCGACGTTAGTACACAAAACCCTAATCGTTTTTTGCATATCTTTAAGAAAGTTGGAATATTTCTGCCGATAGATTTCATGTTGGATGAGAAACTTCTTGCGTTAAATTGAATAATACATGGGATGTAGGCTATCAATGCAAAGATATTGTCCATGGGCTTTGTCAGAGCGGAGACAAAGACGGTGGATGCCCAGGAATCTCTTGGCGGTGGGGTGACAGTGCTTGTGACGGGGCACCTTACGGGGGAGGACAATGTTAAGATGGACTTCACCCAGTCCTTCTTTCTTGCTCTCCAGGACAAGGGTTACTATGTATTGAATGACATATTTAGATTTGTCGAAGAGGTCAATCACCAGCAGGCACAGCAGGGCTTGGCAAATGATACTGTTGCACCTCATGCTCCAAAGCAAGGTTCTTCTTTTAAATACCTTAAAACTTACAACAATAACAAAACCGTAATTCCTAATTATTTGGGGTTGGTTTCATGAATTTTTTGTCATCATTGAAATATGTAAGATGTCATATGTTTAGTTAAATTCAGAGTACTTAAAGTCTTTATTTATAGTTTCTATTAAGATCTTTTTAAGTCTTCTTTTATTCTTTTCTCGTACCACAACAAACATTAATTATTTTACCTCTTTTGACTATTGCATTTGGAGGTCTCCTAAGCATATGCCCATACAATATTAAATTATTTTCTCTCATCTTATCCCCCATTGAAGTGATACCTAGTTGCTTACGATAAAAATATTTCTTTTCCTATCTTTCCTAAATACCTTAAAGTTTGATTGTCAAAATTTACATTTGTTTTATATGGAAATTCTCAAAGCTTATTTCTTTTTACTCACAGATTTACCTTCAGAACAAGGGCAGCATGATCTGGACCAAACAACTTCATCTCAAGTTGAAGATGAGGAGGTAAATGAGGAGGAAGTCTATAATCCTTCAGACAATGGGGAGGTTGTGGAAGAGGAAGAACCGACAGGTGTGGTGATTGATGAAGTTCCAAACAGTTCTGAATCAAATGTCGCCACTGCCCAAGAAGAGATGCCAAAGAAGTCATATGCTTCAATAGTAAGTGTCAAACATATGACAATAATAGTCATTTATCTAATATTCGGCTGATCACCAACTAAACGTTAAGTGTCTAATTTTAAGGAATAAAACGGTAAAAGTTCTTTCTTTACCATTTTTTCTTCTACAAGACGACTTAGAGTTCTACCTGTCATCATCCTAGTGTATTCCCACTAGTTAGTAAAGTTTATTAAATGGACTTAACATATACATATTTCTATGAAACATTGCAATTTTTTTTTAAGCAAGCAATCTGTTGGTCAGTTTATCTAAAATCTAATCGGCAATGTACCTTTTTTATATTACTGTTTTAGCACCATATATTGATGACAGTAACACAAACTTGATGCCTTTTTGGTTAAATGACCACTCTTTACGATATGAAACTTGATATCACCTGCATGCTTATAACATATAGGTGACTGTGCACCTCGCACCCAAGTCAGTGGTGCAACATTCATTTTTTCCTTCTTCCTTTCTCCGTTAGCATATGATTTAACACCAAGTATCATCAGCATTATGAGTTGAAATTTGATCATTCGGACCTTATGTAGTTCTCTATTTTGGGACTTACATATTTACATTTGGAGCAATGAATCTAGTTTTCATCTGAAAATGAGACATCGTGACTGAGAAGTCCTCAAATATATGATTTTAGTCCAGTGTTTTGGCCACACAGTTTATTGTAGATATATGTAATATTATTTTCTACCAGATCAACTGACCTTCAAAACGACAATAATTCCTGTGCAATTAACAGGACTCTATTAGAAGGATATAGTTGTAAGAACATCTTGTTGGATCATGGATGCAGGTGAAAGACATGAATAATGCTTCTGTATCACCTCCAACACGTGCTCCTCCTAAGCCATCATCAATTAAGGCAGAACCTCAGGTACTCCCTGCGCCTCCAGCAGGACCAGCATCTGATATGCCTACGTCCTGTTCTACCACTGTCGACAGCAATTATACTCAAGATGCAGAAGGTAATAATGGTCTTGTATCAAGCTAGATTTTTATCTATCAACTTCATTGTAACTTTGGATCCTGAATGTCATCCTTTATATGCTTTGTTTCAGCTGATGGCTCTTCCATATATGTTAAAAATTTGCCTTTGGATGCAACACCTGCTCAACTTGAAGAGGAGTTCACGAAATTTGGTGCTATCAAGCCTGATGGCATACAAGTTAGAAGCCACAAGGTTCTTTTCTGTTTCCTGTCCTTTGAAATCTAATTTTAATATCCCTACCATTTTTTTTTTCTAATTTTCAGTACATTAAGAAGAATGTTTTTGAATTATCTGCAGTTGCAAGGTTTCTGTTTTGGATTTGTGGAGTTTGAGGTGGCTAACGCTGCTCAAAGCGCAATAGAGGTGAATCTGTCATCAATTTCTATTTTATTTATTTGCTGCATGTTGCTTGAACTACTTTAGGGTGTCATTGGGTTGGATTCATGTGAGATCCAAACCTCAATCCGGTAATGGCCGAATTAGTCCATATCAAATATCTTAGAAATTGAGTTGGATGTAGACTCTAAAATTGACCTTGGATTGGACTCCACGTTCACATAGTCTATATACATCACAACAATCAAACATCAAATACCATTTTAGCTATGGATGAGCCCATCTGTATCTTGTATCACATGCCAATCAAACATTTTAAACAAGAATCATGTCAGTTAAATTTTTTAAATAGATTAGTATATATCAATGTTAACTTATTGTGTTTTTTGGTTTCTGTATATGGATTTATGGCCATACCTAATATGACAAAATATTACTTACAATACGGATCTATGCTCAACCCAACAACTTAATGGTTCGTATTATCATCCAAAGAATTGGATTGTATTCAGGTTGATAATTATGCTATTGAGGTACGTTGACCACCCTAGCTACGAGTGATTGACTGGAATAAGATACTTAGCATCATTATTACTTGACAATTTCATTTGGTTGTCTCATTAATGAGGTTGAAAGGTTCTATTTGTATTTGCTGAATGCAGTCAACTCATGTGATACAATTTTCCTTGTTTTTTTTATCTTCTTGCGAACATTTGTTCTCTTTATAATCTGCACGGTGCATTTTATTAGAGGTTTAGAGCTCTCATTTGGTTTCTGTGTTCATTAATACTTTTGAATTGCTTTTTTCTTGACTCTTCTGTCTTTCTTCCTATGCTCATTCACTCTGGTCTATGGCGTTGTTGTGTTTTTAGAATATATATGTACAACTTTTCACAGTGGCCTTTTAGTTTCTTGCAACCAAATGTCTTGCTTTAGCTCCCTAATGACTTCATTTTTTGAGATCTGTGGATTGTGGTGCTTACTGGTGCTTTTATCCAGCATACATCACCTGGTTGTTCAACCTTTTGATGCTCAATGTAACTCCCCCGATTAGTTACACATCAGAAGTGGGCAGGACTAAGATTGGTTTATATAGGTCTGATGAGTGTACTACTATCAACTTCAGTTTAAGCATTTTGATCAGTGGTTTAGACTAAACGAAGTTGATAGGCTAGTTTGCTCATCAGGCCCGGGTTATGACATTTGGTATCAGAGCCAATCTAGTATTTGGGCATGGTGAGGTGGCTTGAGTAGGAAAGGGTTACCCATGGATGGAGTCAGAGGATTCGTCACGGTGTGAAGCCTTGACGGGGATGTCAAGCTTTGAGTGGGGGATATTGTAACGCTCCTTATTAGTCTCACATCGAAAGTGGACAGGACTAAGATTGGCATATATATGTCTGATAAGTATATTACTGTCAACTTCAGCTTAAGCATTTTGGTTAGTGATTTAGACCAAACAAAGTTGATAGGCTGGGCCTTAACGAGGTTGTCAAGCTTTGAGTGGGAGATATTGTAACGCTCATGATTAGTCCCACATCGAAAGTGGGCAGGACTAAGATTAGCCCATTAGGCCCGGGTCGTGACACTCAAGGTGTGTAGCATGGTTTTCTGATCCTAAAGGTAGTGGTAGTTTGCTAGCAGCTTTGAGAAAGATGGTTGCCTAGATTGTTACACCACCTCTATCCGAAAGAACTAAATTGATCATACACAGCTCAAACTGCATTGACCTTAGAATAACTTAGGTAGAGCTGAGATAACTGAGAAGGAAGGTTTGAGTAATTCTGTCGTAACATCTGACAGATAATATCTTTGGGAACAAAGAAGGTAGGAGCATAATTTTGAATAGACGGCTGGATCTTTTGTTTGTGCTGGGTGATCACCTGGATCCTATGGGTGCTTAAGATTCTTATGTGCTGCCTGTTTAAAGAGTGCCTTTAAAGCTTTTTTTTGTTGCTTCACAATTCTTATGTTTCATATGGTGAACTTCATAGATTGGAAGACTATGAAATAATGAGCCAAGTGTTACTGGTTGACGTAATATTGCATGCACTGTAATCTATGTTGCAGCAATACTGAATACTTTTGGTGTCGAATGAGCTGTCAGTTTAGACTTGGAAGTGCCAAATGTTTTTTTAAGCTTATGTCATCATTAATAGGAAAAATGATATTTTATCAGCTTGATTATCTTTAGTTTTTTCGGTAGTTAGTATGTGTCATGAAAAGATTGGGAACTAGGTTGCTGTTATCATAGATGATTATGTTGTAGTCAATATGACAACCAAAACTGATACAAAATACTGAGTTGCTGGGTTTATCTAGTTTTAATAGTCAATTATTGCTGTAAGTAAATTAAATTGATTTTCAACAAATTGCATATAGCTGCAATATATGTTTATTTTATCTAGGTTTGAAACCATGACAATGACTTAATCATAGAAAGGGTATTCCATATGGTGGGAAACCTCAAGTCATTAGCATCCTGTTTTGTAGTCATAGAATTAAATTTATATTTAGGCTAGCTCGCTAGTACTTGAATATTAATACTACAGAAGTATTTAATTGAGATATGAATGAAGATTGTGTTACTAAGCAAGGAAGACTGATATCACTTTCTTGGACTTTGCTGGGCCATTGGAAGTGCTTACATTTTCAAAGATTTATTTCTTATTCTGCACATCAAATACAATTCAAGCAGGCTAAAATTGTAGAAATAAACCTGCTTGTTAAGTGTTCTTGCTAACTGACTTTGCTAATTTACATGGCAGATTTAGTTGATTTCACAACTTTTGTGTATATTTCACTTGAATTATGAGCTTCTTCACCAATTTAGCAGTCACTTCTTGAGGAAGCTAGGAATTATTTGGTCTTTTATATGGTTTTCTTTCTGCATAAGCATAGATAGATTTCTCTTTTGGGTTTATTTAGAATTGTTTTTACGTTTCTCCTTTGCTCTTACTGAATTATGGTGTTCCTAACCATCTCACATATAATGCTTCTTGGTTCGTTGTTAAGTTTTTGTCTTCGCCTGCCAGCTAATTGTTGTGTGCATGACCACATTACTTCCCTTCTGATTGTTAATCAGTATGGTTTTCTTTTCATCTTTCATATGGTATATTCTGAATAAATGGCAATGGAGAAATTAAGTTGGGTCGTTATTTTTTGCAAAATAGCATCTTCTCTTTGTACCCCTTGCTAGGTTATTTGGTATGTGAATTTTACATGTATAGTTAGTGGACATTGTTCTCTGTCGGTTTATAGAAATTGAACAACATAGTTAACATTTCTTTCTGGATCATTGTGGATCTTATTTATACTTCATATTGCAAAATTGGACATTCAAAGCTTCAGCTTAAACTGTTACATTTTTTTGGTGACATACTAAAGAATATGAAATTTAGATGATAGACCATGGTATATCATATGGTTTTCTTTCTTTTTGTTTCCTAAAAAGAGATGCACCTACGTAGCAACATTTGCTACCACTTTGGTAACACTGAAGAGTATGACAGTATATTCTATGGATTCTACAATATAATATACTGCAGCGACATACCATATTGGTCCAAGAGGGGACTGGTATGAGTTGACACACGATATTAAATTGCTGAAGTAGGTGATTGAAAAAAAATGTTTTGTGGGAATATCCCACAATGAGTATTTATTTGTTGTATATCTTCAATTCCAAGTACAAAATGAATACTTGAAATTGATGGAAGCTGGTTAGTTAGAATAAGAAATTTTAAAGTTGCATTTACTTTCCTGCTTCTTAAAGTTTGGAAAGGCAATTTTTATGATGAGTTTCTTTCAAACTGCAGGCCTCACCTATAATGATAGGAGGTCGCCCAGCTTATGTTGAGGAAAAGCGAGCTACAGGTTCACGAGGCAAGTGCTAGCTAGATAAATTCTCTATTCTAGACCTTTGCATGGATATTTACTTTTACATTATTCCACATTTTAAATTGTTTTCTTTCCTTCACTTGTAAGGTTATCACAAATGGATTTATTTCTTTAAATTTTGTTGTCTCCATAAGCACATTAAGTAATTCATCTACTCAAATGAACTGCACCACCTTATTGTAGGATATCATTATGGCATCGTAAGCTGAACATGAGAATTATCTGGACCAGATTATGTTGCTTCATGTCACCTGTTAAATTTTATGAGGAGTCACTGATAGATGGTGGCCACACGTTTTGATTTTTTAGCTAAATAGATATCCTCTGCCTGGATTATCTAATTATAAATTTGATTTCTGCAGTTGGTAACAGAGGAAGATTTGCACCCGGTAGAGGGGCTGGATTCCGCAATGATGGGAGAGGACGTGGTAACTATGGTGGTGGAAGGGGCTTTGGTAGAGGGGATTTCAACACCAGACCTGATTTCGGAGGCAGAGGTGGTGGTAGGGGAGGATATTCAAATCGTGGAACCGAAGTCGGATACCAGAGGGTTGATCATATGGGACCAAGCGGCGGTCGTGGAAGCCATACTGGCTCGTCAGGCATTAGTGCACCTGCCAAAAACTGAACGGAAGGGGGTGCATTGAGATTTTAGTTTCAAGCGTATCGTTTGTTGGTCTTGACACTGGTTAGAATATATACCTAAATCAGTAATTTTCTTTCCTGTTGTTTTAGCAATGATTCAAAAGCTTTGAATGAGAGGTTTTGTTTTGTTTTTTTTTGCATACTATGATTGCTAGCGGCAATACATGGTACAAATTTTCATTAGTAACTGTGTAGAATATGAATGCCTTGAAAATGTTGTTTAGATTGCACTAGATATAGTCTTTTTAAATTCTCCTCGGTCTTGATGATGTAATATTTTTTGTTCCTCTTCTATTTTTCTTTTGATGCATACGAACAGGTGATTGAAATCAATTAGAAAATGCTTGAAATTGTTGCAGCTGGATGTAATATTGCAGTGTTTTCTACTTGCTCGGGATGGTGTGAAGATTTTACTGCACAAGACTTCAGATTTTTCACACAAATGAGGTAATGATTCTTACGTTGAGGATTCAATCTCTTGTTATGAGTCTTATATGTTCGTTATCCTTTAGTCTCTACGAAGATCCACTCGATGTGCCCAAGTGATATACGAAAAGAAAGAAAATCTTCACATTATTTGCATTGATTCCATAATATAAGTAGAGAAGTAGAACTCGCTGCAATCCAATTAATAGTTGTGCTAGACGTTGAACAGATCTATGTTTTGTTGTACGGTGTCAGGTTCTTGCCTAAGCAGCAGCTAAATGAGTTGTTCTTAAAGTTAAAAGCCAAGATAACTAAATCAACAATTAATTATGTGGGAGGAATCTTTGTCTTCTTGTTTTCACATTCATTTGCATAGTTCCTTGTGTAGATCTTCCAAATCGTACTAATCCTTTTTGGGAAAAAAAAAAAAAAAAATCGTGCTAGTTGTGGAAGCATGATGTATCCATGTTTGTTTTCGTGCAAGTGTCAAAAGTCTCTTCGTAATCTCGTCGAAATAGTGACGGACATCACATGTATTAAAATTGATGCGTCTACGTTGTCAAAGTCTGGATTGACATCCTAAAGAACACGGCAGACTTTATATGTTGGCGTGTCAGCCTCTTTTTTGTCCTTCAAGTTTCACAACATTTTACATGTTGAAATCGAATTATTTTACTTGGATCTTAATCGATAGAAAAACCTTAGCTTGTGATGGTCTACTTAAGCCAAAATTTGATCAACATCTCCATGATGTGTTGTTAAGATCTATTTATGTATTAGATATCGAATGAGAAATAAGATCTATTTATTAAATCCTGAAGGTGTGAAAGGACAAATATTAACTTTGTCGTACAATGTATGTTTTTTTTTCTCTAATTAAAATATATTTTTATTATATTAAATAATATACATAAATTCGAACTTGGAATCTATCACTTGTGCAATAATATACTTAATAACCTAACAAAGTTACTCAAAAAATTAAAGTAAATAAAATAAAGAAAACAAGGTCATCATGTAAACACTAAAATCCAAATGAGAAAGTAAAGAATTACAATGAGACAACATAATTCAATCTCATATCTAAAACAAATAAGAAAATTTAAGAAATAGGAATGAAGTAGAAAAATCAGCTAAGTTAATACCTTTCACCTTATTTTTCATCTGAGACAATTATGTTGAAGAACAAAAACTAAAGCACCTTATGTTGTTGCCGAGCTTTCTTTCCCGGTGAGAACACCATCACCTTGTTCTTTTAATGGGGCAAGGGGACATCAAATTAGATAGAACATTAAAGAGACATGGGGGGAAACAAAAAGGGTAAATTAGATGGGGAGATATGAGCAATTATAGTACCAATCATTTTAATTGGTATATCAAGTAATTGATTTATATAACTAAAGAAAATAGATTATGTTTTTTTCAAAATAATCGGCTTTCATTAACACGAATTCCCAGCGTTAGAAATTAATCATATAATTTTAATGTTTTCCTAGTAATAATTCTACACCGATAAAGAAACTGTATTAATGAGATTGTTGTAATATATTATTTGATTTAAGTATATATATATATATTATATACTTAGTTATAAACAGTTGACATATTGCAATGAAATCTCATTTGGAGAAGTTCAATTATTCTATGATTTTGATTTTTTAATATTTTTTATCAATACAATATAATATAATATAATATAATATAATATAATATAATATAATATAGCTATAGAAATGTTTTCATGTGCATTGCCAACAAATATTTTAGCGGTATAAGATTTTTAAAAATAATATAGTTTTTTCTTAAATACATACTAAAAACACCAAAAAAAAAGAAAAAGAAAGGAAGGAGTTCCAAATTCGTCGATGCCATAAAGCGCTCGACTCCGCTTTAAAGTGTGCGCCAATGTTGGCAGTTCACGCGATAGAGATTGAGAGACAGAGAGAGATGACCGCTGGGTTAGTAGTCTACCGAAACCGGACCTACCCGTCTCCCACCACCACGAGAGTAGGTGGCGGTGGCGGTGGCGGTCGTGTTCGATTTGGCCGCGTTCAACTTCGGTGGAGTGGTGGCGGTTGGCCTTGTCTCCGCTTGTCCACTTTCCGGCCCCGTGCGGCCGTCGAGGAGGGCTTCGTCCGGGAGAACGCTGGGAGCTTCTACGATCTGCTGGGGGTGCCGGCGAGCGGGAGCCCCAGCGCGATCAAGAAGGCGTACAAGCAGCTGGCGAGGAAGTACCACCCGGACGTCTCCCCGCCGGAACGGGCGGCGGAGTACACTCGGCGCTTCATCGAGGTCCATGAGGCATACGAGACGTTGTCCGACCCGGGCCGCCGCGCGATCTACGACCGCGACCTGACCAGGAGTCTGCCTCTGGCCTTCTCAGCCAGTCGCCGCCGGTTCGACGAGGTCCGCTTGTGTTCTCCTTGCTTCTAGGCTCTGCAATTCTTCACAAAGCTGATACTTTGGGTACCCTTTCAATGTTAGTCGAATGCGTTGTGAGACTGATTCGCTAAAGTTGCAATCTTTTGGTCCGGTTTCTCTTCTTAGCTTGCGTATTTTGGTGAATTCGACATTGTTTCTTTTAAGCAGCTAATCTCATGTCATTCAATCGTGAGAGATTTGTTAAAGCCGTGACCTTTCTAGTTGCCAAAACATGGAGTAAATTGTCCTTCTTTTCCGGTCGTTTTCTTTTAGCATTTAGGTTTTAGTACTTTTGGATGGTTTTAGGCCGCCGGAATTGGAAATTTCTTCTTTTAATTATGGAAATGCTGATCTCGATTCAGTTGGACTTTGGCTATTTGTCAAAAGGTTTTAGTAAGATCTAATAGGCTGATGAAATGGTTGAACTGTGTGTCTAATCTTGATCGTAATGTCAAATCTTATGAGGATGGTTTTGTTCCCAAATTAATATTCGTCCCGTCCGATCTGTTTCCGGTCACTTTCTAGAAGGTCACTGAATGATAACAAGTTACTGAAGATTCTTAGTACGTTATAGCTCAGATAACGTGCTCTTTCCTGCTGTGAAGAGAAGGATTCTTCTAGGAGTCATGCTAGCCTGTTGGCACTCCTAAGTACATCCCAGTTGGCTATATTTTGTGTCTTTTTGTCATTCCTGCCCATTAGGTATAACACCATCGATACACAGATTGTGATGCTTGTGATGGGTTTGCACAAACTAACAAATACTAATTCAGTCATTTGGGATTCAACCTCATGAAGATCATTCTTCTATTGAGGTTTTATGTTTTGTTAAATATCTCAGCTTGAATTTTCAGCTGATTCTTGTCCTGTGGTTGCTTTTGTTTGGCTTTTTAGTGAGGGAAGCTGTTGGGACAGGAAGATGGTTGACTTGCCTTTCGATGTGTGCAGTTCGTCAGTGAGTTTTATCTTTATCTTACAAGGAAATGTGAGGAGTCTAGGGTCCATGGAATTTCTAATTTTGAACTATTTTATTGCTGTGAATCCATACAAAAGTGTGATCTTGATAAATGGGTTATCTTCCACTACATCAAAACAACTTTTGCCAGGTTTAGCTAAACGATAGAATCATGGTACTATTTGATATTCTTTGTGATGTAGTTCTAACTTTCTGTTGTTATTTTTTTTCCTTTTCTACCACAGACTTGAAACAGGGAGTGACTCCCTGTGGCAAAGTGGTGGATTAGGCTACAAGGAAAAGTGTTAATTGTGTATCTGCCATCCGATCAGCAAACTGTTCTCGCATAGTCTTAGGATCTGTAGATATTATTCTTCAGATGAGTCTGACTTCCCACTCTGTAGGACCTTGGTCGTATCCAGGAGTGTATTTAGAATGATTTTTATAGTTAGGTACCTTCTGAATCTTATTAAACCTGTTTCACAAATTTAAGCTCTTAAAGCTATTGGCATCCATAGAGCTGATCTTCTTGTTTTTCGCTGAACAATATTACTGTCTTTATCATTCTTCATTTACCTTTATGCTTCAAGCTTTCTGGCTTTTGTCTTGATGCTGTATCACTATTGTTCTTCTTTACAGGAACCGGAAGAGAGATCAGGTTGGAGAAACCATTGGCAGGATCAGCTTACAGAGTTGAAAAGGCGAAGCATGAATGGCAGTTCCAAAGACAACCTATCTTGGGGAGCTCAAATGCGCAGACAAAGGGCTGAGTCATCTAGAGAAGAGGTTGCATAAGTTGATACGGATATCTGCCATCGTCTACCTACCTTCTGGAGTTCAAGAATTGCCGAGAGGCAATTTGCATCTATACCAAGTCATTTTATCTGATATCAGCCTGGTAATTCTAAACCACACACCTCTGCTCTCATTTGTTTGGGATCATTTGCTGCAGTTACTGTTATTAAGATTATAAGTTTAACCTTTCCCGATGGGATGGGATGAGTCATTGCTGCTTTACTCTCAAAGATAGCATGTCGCAAAATGATAATGCAGCTAATAGACATTGTACTCTCATCTTCCAAAGCACTATCTTGTCTATTAAAAATGACCTGTTGAGCTCTATATTCTCTTGCAATAAGACTTTTTTCTGGAAAACGCTGCAATAAATGTGATGTCTCGAGAGCCATCGCTTGTATACTAACATCACTGCAGAAAAAACAGTGATCCCCCCAACTTGCCCACCAAAACAGTGATACTTGTGATATATACCATGATAAGTTAGTTCATAAGAAATTGGGGAAGACATGTGAAGAAGGGGATGAATGATCTGATCGAGGAGAAGAGTAGAAAAGAGAAGACGAGCTACTCTGTAGGATTGCTAAGGGATTTGTAGTCAGCAGAATTAGCCAAATTGCTTTCCATATCAATGTTGAATCCTTTGCAAACAAACTGCGAAGCAGCATGCAGGGATTCACCTCCTTTTCATGTGTATCATTTCTTGTTCTTATCAAAGCCTCATTCTTTCGGTCCTAGAAAAATATGAATCTTTTCATGTAGAAAGTGCTAGAAAAAAGTTACATGTTTGTGCTGGTTTCAGATATATCTCGTCTCAGTCACACATTGAATGCTATTAGGAAAGATATATGAAGCTTGATCAGACAAACCATGCAATGGATCACAGGATTAAATACCCTGTTCTTGTTGGATCCAAGCTTTTGTGTCCTGCAGAAGAGGACATATTGAGCGGTACACCTAAAAATGGACATAACATGGCTTAATCCAAAATTAATTCAAGATTGTAGCTCGGTCCACCTACAATTTGGTTCGACACGAGATGTGAACCGATCTTGGATTAAGCCAATTTGGTCCACCTACAGTTTGGCCTAATCCAATTGCCACGTGAACCAAGATTTTCCTAATTTGATCCCCACCACCCCCACCCCAACCCCC
>LVTN01001590.1:16682-37174 GCA_001649415.1 Musa itinerans
AGTACCTCCACTAAGTTAGACATTAAAGAAAGTGAAGAAAGCTTTGCTCAAAAAGCTTATAGAGGTATGATAAGTTGTTTACTATACCTCACTGCAATAAGACCGGACATCATGTTTAGCATAAGATTTTGTGCTAGGTTTCAATCTAATCCTAAACTATCTCATCTTAAAGCAGTTAAAAGAATTCATATATATCTTAAAAGAACCATTAATCTAGGATTATGGTATCCAAAATCCGAAAACTTTGAATTAATTGCTTATGCTGATGCAGATTTTGCTGGACATAGATTAGATAGAAAAAGCACATCCGGAATATGTCAATTCTTAGGTCATGCACCTGTCTCTTGGTCGTCCAAGAAATAAAACTCGATTGCACTATCTATGACCGAAGCCGAATATATAGCGGCTAGTGCATGTTGTGTACAAGTTATATGGACGAAAAATACATTAGAAGATTATAGAATTTATCTTAAGAATATTCTCATAAAATGTGATAACACAAGTGCAATATGTTTAACGAAAAATCCTATTCAACACTCTAGAACTAAATATATTGACATTAGGCATCACTTTATATGAGATCATCTTAATAATCATGATATAATCTTAGAATTCATTGATACGAAACATCAATTGACCAATATCTTTACAAACTTTTAAATGAAGAACAATTTGATTTCATTTGAAAGGTATTAGGGATGTTAAATTGTCTACATGCATGAGTTTGTTGTATTTCTTTTCTGGACTATCTTTCTCTTAATATATTTTATGAATGAAGCTTTCATGAATTTATTTCATTTTTATCTTCCTTGGTATCAAGTTTACTCCATACCCTTGCTCCATCATGTAATGATGTTTGATACACTTAGTCCCTTCACCCATTGAATTTATTGAAAAATGCATCTTTCATGGATTTCACTCTTATAAATTCTTAATGAGAAACAGATTTAATTTATGAAGTTTTATTCATGGATTTCTTTCCCATATGATGCTTCGTTTCCATGAATTCTTCCTTACTCTTCTCATGAAAGAAGAATTTTTATGAATTTTTGGTATATGATAATCACTTACAAAAATGGGGATTTGATTTCATATAGATATCTTGATTCTTTTCGTGAATCCCTTCTCTTTGTTAAAATTAAAGCATGTTTTAACGAAAACTCATTTATTGTTTTGAATTTGACTTGGTTCAAATCATTTTATAAATTTGGTTCTTAATGGATTCTTTCTTTACCTTTATTCCTCTTCTTCTTATTTTTGTGACAAAGGAAGAAAGAAACTTGAACATCTAAAGAAAAACCAAAAAACCTTTGCGCATCCAAAGTAAAAATGTTAGCTTATCCAAAAGAAATTATCATGCACAGTTTTTACTTACCTTCATTTATAGCTTGGATAAATTGGTATGAAACCTGCTTGAATTTCTACCACTTGCATTGTTGAATTTTTCTCCTTTTTGTGATGGGTTCGTTCCTTACCCTTCTTCCTCTTCCTCTTATTCTTATGACAAAGGAAGAAAGAAACTTACACATCTAAAGAAGAACCAAAAAGCCCTTGAGTAAAAATATTAGCTTATCCAAAAAGGTTATCATGCAAAGCTTTTGCTTACCTTCTTTGCTTGAATTTTTACCAAACTTGCATTGTTGAATTATTCTCTTTTTTGTTGATAACAAAAGGGGAGAAATGTGGCAAATTGATGACAATTTGGCATTATGAATGTCTTAGAAATTCATAAAATGCATTGTATCGTAAATGCTTACATGTCTTACGAATGCTTGAAATATGATTGGTATCGTCAAATACATACTTGAAAAATATCAAAATATTTGCTTGAAACGTATCGGAATGTGGCATTGTGACTTGTAAATATTTTATTCCTAGTATTATGCTTGAATTTGTATGATTTTGATAAATGTCTTTCATTATGATAAGGTATCATGAACTTAACTTACTATTTACAATTGATATCTTGCCACGGAATGATGAATTGTTATCTTTTATCAAGAAATGTCATCTTGCTAAATTTCATATTTGAAATTCATATTGTATTTAAAAATGATGATTGTCTATCATCATTGACTTGAAAATGGATGTCATGCCTTAATATCATTTTTTATTGATAAATATGTGGTATCGTATTGGTAAATCATGATAAGTATCATGATATGCATGTTGATAAGTTTAAATAAATATAACTTATCGGTTTGATGCTTGAATTCAAAGGCCTTGAATTCAAGAAAATCTTTTCTCAAGTATGGCATATAGATAGGGGAGTTAAGGTTAACTCCATCATCAATTGATTATCATCATAAAAAAGGCGGAGATTGTTGAATCTCAAATTTTGATGATGAAATCAATTGGTAAATTGTTTGATCTAATCTATATGTTAAGAAAAGTGTCAAGGATTAACTACGATAGTAGTAAGATATAAAGCAAATCTTGTGATAGAGTCAAGATCGAGATTTCGTTGGGAGTTCGAGAGTTCGTCGGAAGTCCGGACGTTCTGTCACGGACAAACTTCTAAACAAAATGTTTGATGTAATGCTTATGTAGGTCCGTGTCTTTTGGTATGTTCATGCTTTGCACAGCATGTTAGAGGGACGGTCGAAGGCTTAATAGTCCCATTTTTAGTCAGGTTTGGTGGCCGCTTTAGGCTGTAAATAAAGGTCGTGTCATGTGGACACTTGTGAGTGATATTCGGTCTGTAGTGGACCATTTTGACCCTTTGTTGTGCAACTGTTCGGAGCTTGTAAAGTCTGTTTGTAATTTGCATTGGCTATGAAGTGTTTTCGTAGATGTTTGCTTGTGGATCCCGAGTGAGGCGCTTTCTCTAACCCGTTTTCTCTTTTATAGGTCCTAAGGGACCATGGGAGGTTTCGGGGTGGTTGACCTTTGCGGACCGACACACATAGGTGCCGCACGACTTAGGTAAAACCAGCTAAGTCTATGATAGTTCGTCGGAAGTTTCACCGGAATTAATCGAGAAGTCTAGGAGCTTGCCAAAGAAGCTCATCGGAACTCACCAAGAAGATCGTCGTAAAGTCCAGGAGCTTGCCAGAAGTCTACCGAAACATTACTAAGAGATCATCAAAAGTTCGTCAAAAGATCGTCGGAAGCTCATTGGAAGAACAATTGACGTATCAGAATAAGAATTCTTTGTTAAATGTCTTAATTATTGTAGTTAGACCTTAAGTTGAGTTAGGATTGGGAGGTAATCCCACTAACTCAGTTAGGGGCCAACTGGGCCCTTAATAGGGCTGCATTGGGCCGGATTGAACAACCCATTCAGCACCTGAAGTCACGGCCGACGGTGGCACTGCTTGGGACTTGGTCTCCCAAGTGTTATGGGCGGTGGTACCACCTAGACTAGGCGATGGTACCACCGGCAGTTATTACCTATTAGTGGTGGTACCGCTTGTCAGGCGGTGGTACCGCCAGAGCTCAGTCTTCAAGAGCTCTGTCAAGCGGTGGTACCGCCCAATAATGGTGGTGGTACCGCTAGTACCCCAAAATCCGAGGATGTGACACTTTTTGGCTCTAATTCTGAATCCATTGAGGCCTATAAATACCCCACCCTTTTTTGCATGAAAGGGTAATAAAGTGTAATCAAAAGTGTGGAAAAATCTTAAGTGTTGGGGTTTTAAAAGTATTGTAAAAGTGAGAAGAGTCCTCCTCCTCCCTCTCTTAGCTTTGTAATCATCCAAGAAAGAGGAGTGAGGCTTACAAGGGTTATCTCCTAAACCTATGAAAAGGAGAAAGCACTATAAAGAGGTGGTTGGTCTTAGCCTATTGAAGGAGAACCATTAGTGGACACCAGTGACCTCAATAGAGGAGGAATCAGAAGTGGATGTAGGTTACAACGACCGAACCACTATAAATTCTAGTGTGTTCTTTTCTTACTACAAATTCTCTTTACTGCATTAAACTTTACTACATTGCAAACTACCCAACCTTCTCTTCTCTACTTATTTAAAGTGAAACAAATGATTTGAGTCGAAACCGATTTTTATCGTACAAAGGATTTCGAATCGACGTAATTTTTTTGATGCACTAATTCACCCCCTAGTGCCGCTCTTGATCCTAACAGTCCCTAGATGATATAGGAGAATCCAATCCATTAGACATGTCTATCCTCAATTATCATGTACCTATAGTCCCTCATCTACCTAATATCCTAGAAACCGTATACCGGGCATGGTGCTGTCAGACCCATACGGTTTCTAATTGAGTCTCGCTCAAATTAGATTCTCCCGGAGAACACTTTCTCTCTCAATTTCTCTTCTCTACTTATTTAAAGTGAAACAAATGATTTGAGTCGAAACCGATTTTTATCGTACAAAGGATTTCGAATCGACGTAATTTTTTTGATGCACTAATTCACCCCCTAGTGCCGCTCTTGATCCTAACAGTCCCTAGATGATATAGGAGAATCCAATCCATTAGACATGTCTATCCTCAATTATCATGTACCTATAGTCCCTCATCTACCTAATATCCTAGAAACCGTATACCGGGCATGGTGCTGTCAGACCCATACGGTTTCTAATTGAGTCTCGCTCAAATTAGATTCTCCCGGAGAACACTTTCTCTCTCAATTCGAATGACCCTGGCTATTGATTTGTTTGAGCAAGAATACATGGGATATTCCTCTCATGACACCAAGCGTGGATGATCCTCCATCAACACTTAATAGTCCTTAAAAGGTTGGCTATCGCTCCTAATGACCGGTTGTACTAGATTTGAAACCTTCAGACCTATAAGCCTGGTATCAAAAAATGGAGTACTCATACAAGACATCCTTGGTATCTCAAGTCTAATGATTAGATATACCATTTGGGCTACAGAATCGTTATCTGACAATAAGGCATCATCAACCATCCAACATTCCGTAAGAGATCAATCAGTGAACTCATTCCCCAATGAGCTCCTGTACTATATCCCTAGTGTCCCCACATGAGTAGCTATGAGACTAGCTGTATCTATCATATGGACGGGTACAGAGCACACGAGTCTGTCAGGTTATCTCGATGTCCCTCTCGAGTAACCTATGATCGAGATTATTTAAGATCTGTGTTTAAAGGCGAATCGGTATCATTATCGTGATCTTATCACGATCCGATTTCCATTACACAGATCCATGAACATCACAATATATTTAAGTAATAGGCAATATAAAGTGATAAAATGTTAAAATATAATAAGAAAAAAGATTACGTGTCAAGTCACACGTGTCATCACTCACGTGATTGACTTGTAGGGCACCTATGACTAGCAATTCTTTCTCTCATAATTCGAATAACCCTAGCCAGGGATTTATCTGAGCAAGAACATATGAGATATTTCTCTCATGACACCGAGAGTGGATGATCCTCTATCAACACACAATAGTCATCGTAAGGTTGGCTACCACTTCCGATGACCGATTGTGCTATATCTAGAACCTCCAGACCTATAAGTCTGGTATCAAAGAATAGAGTACTCATACAATACATCGTTAGTGTCTCAAGTCTTAGGACCAGATACACCACTGGAACTATGGAATCGTTGTCTGACAATAAGGCATCATCAATCATCCAGCATCCCGTAAGCGGATTAATCGGTGAACTCATTCTCCAATGAGCACATGTACTATATCCCTAGTGTCCCCACACGAGCAACTATGAGACCAGCTACATCCATTATATGGATGGGTATATAGCACACTAGCCTATCCGATTATCTCGATGTCCCTCTCGAGTAACCTATGACTATTGAGTGGTAGCCAACCTTACGAGGATTATTGAGTGTTGATAGAGGATAATCCACTCTCGGTGTCATGAGAGGAATATCTCATGTGTTCTTACTCAAACAAATCCCTAGCTAGGGTCATTCGGATTGAGAGAGAAAGAGTTCTCCAGGAGAATCCGATTAGAGCGAAACTCAAGCAGAAATCATATGGGTCTGACAACACCATACCCGGTATATAGTCTCTGAGATATTAGATGGATAAGGGACTATAGGTATATAGTAACTAAGGATAGACAGGTCCAATGGATTGGATTTCCTTGTATCAATTGGGGACTGCGGCGTAATGGCCTAGTACATCAACAATCGATGAATCGAGTGAATTATTATTGAGATAATAATTAACTGAGCCAGAAAGAGTTCTGACAAGTATGACTCACGACCAACTCGATATTGGGCCTAGAAGGTCACACACATATGGTAGGCATTGCGACGAGTAGAGGTTCAGATATAAGATATTTGTCGAAGCCTCTATCTTATTGGATATCCAATAAGCCCCTGAATTATTAGATCATACGGATGAGATCCAATAATAGCCAATGAGAGATTATTGGATAGAGATCCACAAATCTAAGAGGCTTCGGTAGTTGGATGGAGATCTAATACCCAATAAGGCAGGATCCATTATAGTTAAGTCGATAGGAGACCTCTATAAATATGAAAGAACCAATGGTTCATAGGCTAGAGCCTTTTTGGGTTGCCTCTCCTATTCTCCTACCCTTCTCCTCCTCAAATAGCAGGTTTCAAGTTTTGAGGAGCATCGTCGTAGCACTATTGTGTGGATCACCACTAGAGAAGATGATACTTGACCTCATTCACACTCTCCTAGAGATCTGCAGGGATTTATAGATATATGATCTTCCTATGTAACACAATCTTTTATATACGCAGTTTTAAGTTTTGTGGTTTTTGCGTACCAATCTTCACACAATGATGAACACATCTTTGGAAAATTGAGGATTTTATTTTTAATGTTCTTCCACTACGCATGTAATGTCGCCCCTAGATTTTCCAACACCTTGTACGCGTAGTTTTTCAGTTTTGCGAGCTTTAGCATGTCAATCTTTGCACGACGATGAAACCTTATTTTCTATGGAAAATTATAGGATTTTATTTTTTTGTTCTTCTACTACGCATGTGATGTCACCCCAGATTTTCCAACAGTGGTATTAGAGCTGGGTTGCTCGTGCAAAAGATTAGTTTTTAAACTTTGTGTGTTGTGCTCAATCGTGTAGAATTATTTTATATAATTGCTATGATTTTTTTATGATAGTTTTCAAATCTGTGTTCCACCTTTTCTTGCTATTAAGAGGTATTTTAGGTAGGGCTTTTGATGTCAAATTTGTTAACACAAAAGGGGAAGAAAGGGTAGCAACTGTTGCTACCCCTTTGGATTGGCCAAAGGCTACTTGTAACCTTAGCTAAGAGCACAACTTGCTGCTCTCGCCTGGCCAAAAGTTGCAAGGTCGAGAGCAGCAAGGGTGCTCTTAACTTGCTGCATAGCAGCCCCTACAGGCAGGTTTCCTAGTTGCTTGGTGCACCCATGGCGACCAAGGTTTTCTAGCCACAAGGGTTGCCCTATAAGCCAGGACTCTTGGCCATATGAGGCAAGCAGGTAGCTAGTTTTCTTGGCCACCCAAGGCTGCCCTACAACCAAGGTTTCCTGGTTGCAAGGGACTCCTTAGTGGTTAGGGTTTCCTAGCCACACAAGGCAACCATGTGGCCTAAGATTCGTAGCCATAGGGGAGTCCCTAGTGGTTAAGATTTCCTAACCACATGAAGGAATACCTACCATATGGGGGCACCCTATGGTAGGGTTCCCAAAATACTATAAATTAATTAATTAAATAATTTAATTAATTATTATTGTCTAGTAGTCCTACATGGTGATGTGTACATGTGATATATGATGTGGACAAATGATCATGGATCGTGTGATGTGTATGTACATGTGATGTGATTATTATTATTATTCGGGCTTGTGAGCCCCTAATTTTTTTTCTCGTTTATTGTTGGGCTTATATGCCTATGATTAAGTTGAAATTACTATTAGACATAGGTGCCCTGCAAGCCAATCACGTGAGTGATGACACGTGTGACATGACACACACTCTGTTTGCTTATTATATATTAGTATTTTATCACTTTATATTACTTGTTACATGAATATATTGTGATATCCATGGATCTATGCAATGGGAATCGGATCGTGATAAGATCATGATAATGAGACCGATTCGTCTTTAAACACAGATCCTAAATAATCCCGGTCATAGGTTACTCGAAAGGGACATCGAGATAACCAAATAGAGTGGTATACTGTATACCCGTACATATGATGGAGGCGGTTGGTCTCATAGCTGCTCATGTGGGGACACTAGGGATACAGTGTAGGTGCTCATTGGAGAATGAGTTCAGTAATTAATCCGCTCACGGAATGCTAGATGGTTGATGATGCCTTATTGTCATTCAGTAATTCTGTAGTCCCAATGGTATATCTGGTCCTTAGACTTGAGACACCAAGGATGTCCTGTATGAGTACTCCACTCTTTGATACCATACTTATAGGTCTGAAAGTTCCAGATCTAACACAACTAGTCATCGGGAGTGGTAGCCAACCTTACGAGAGCTATTGAGTGTCGATAGAGGATTATCCACTCTCGATGTCATGAGAGGAATATCCCATGTATTCTTGCTCAATCAAATCCTTGGCTATGGTTATTTGGATTGAGAGAGAAAGAGTTCTCTAGGAGAATCCGATTAGAGCGAGACTCAAGTAGAAACTGTATGGGCCCGATAGTACCATGCCCGATATATGGTCTTTAGGGTATTAGATGGATGAAGAACTATAGATACATGATAACTAAGGACAGACATGTCCAATGAATTGGATTCTCCCATATCGTCTGGAGAGTTCGGCATAGTGGCCTAGTACATCCACAATCGATGAGTCGAGTGAATTATTATAGAGATAATAATTCACTGAGCCAGAAGAAGTTCTGATAGGTATGACTCATGGCCAGCTTGATATTGGGCCTAGAGGGTCTCATACATATGGTAGGTGTTGCGATGAGTAGAGGTTCAGATATGCATAGTGGAAGAACAGAAAATAAAAATTTCCAAATTTTTCATAAATTGTGTTCGTTATCGTATGAAGATTGGTGTGTAAAATCCACAAAACTGAAAATTATGTATATGAAAGATTGTGTTACTTGAGGAGATCATATATCCCTAAATCCCTGTAGATCTATAGGAGAGGATGAAGGAGGTCAAGCATCCTCCTCTCTAGCGGTGATCCACACAGTAGGGCTGTGATGACGCTCCTCGAATCGCTGCCCAAATCTCCACACCTACTATCTAAGGAGAAGGGGAGAGAATAATAGGAGGTGGCAACTAAGAAACCTCTAACCTATGGGTATTTGGTTCCCTCCTATTTATAGAGGTCCCCTGTCAACTTAACCCTAATGGATCCTACCCTATTGGGTATTAGATCTCCATCAAACTACCCAAGTCTTTTAGATTAGTGGATCTATATCTAATAATCTCTCGTTGGCTCTTATTGGATCTCATCCATAGGATACAATAATTCAAGGACTTATTGGATATCCAATAAGATAGGGGCTTTGGTGGATATCTCATATATGAACCTCTACTCGTCGCAATGCCTACCATGAGTGTGATCCTCTAGGCCCAATATCAAGTTGGTCATGAGTTATACCTATTAGAACTTCTTCTGGCTCAGTGAATTATTATCTCTATAATAATTCACTCGACTCATCGATTGTGGATGTACTAGGCCACTATGCCGAACTCTCCAGACGATATGGGAGAATCGTCCATTGGACCTGTCTATCCTTAGTTATTATATACTTATAGTCCCTTATCCATCTAATATTTCAAAGACTGTATACCGGGCATGGTGCTATCAGACCCATATGATTTCTACTCGAGTCTCGCTTTATTCGAATTCTCCCGGAGAACTCTTTCTCTCTTAATCCGAATTACCTTGGCTAGGGATTTGTTTGAGTAAGAACACATAGGATATTCCTCTTGTGACATCAAGAGAGGATAATTCTTTATCGACACTCAATAGTCCTCGTAAAGTTGGTTACCACTCTCGATGACTGGTTGTGTTAGATTTAGAACTTCCAAGTCTATAAGTTCAGTATCAAAGAATGCAATACTACTATAGGACATCCTTAGTGTCTCAAGTCTAAGGACTAGGTACACCATTGGGACAACAGAATCATTGTCTGAAAATGAGGTATCATTAACCATCTAGCATTCCGTGAGCGGATCAATCAGTGAACTCATTCTCCAATGAGCACTTGTACTATAGTCATAGTGCTCCCACACGAGTAGCTAAGAGACCAGTTGCCTCTATTATATGGATGGGTATACAGCATACCAATATGTCCGGTTATTTCGAAGTCCCTCTCGAGTAACCTATGACCAGGATTATTTAGGGTTTGTATTTAAAGGTGAATCGGTCTCATTATTGTGATCTTATCACGATCCGATTCCTATTGCATAGTTTTATGGATATCACATTATATATATATGCAACATGTAATATAAAGTGATAAAATGTTAAATAATATAATAAGTAGAAAGAATACATATTATGTTGTATGTGTCATCACTCATGTGATTAGCTTACAAGGCACCTATGACCAGCAATCTCCCTCTCGACCTAAAGTCAATCACCTATGTGTTTGATCCCCATCAGACCCCTATAATGCTCAAAGATAATATGAGACAATGACTTTATCAGTGGATCTATAATGTTATCTTCAGATGGAACTTTTCCCACTACTACTTCTCCTCGGGCCACGATCTCTCTGATCAAGTGGAACCTCCTCAGAACACTTCTGATGAGACCTAGGTTCCCTCATTTGAGTAATTGCCCCATTATTGTCACAATATAAAGGAATCAGCTCCTTGCTACTTGGCACGACTCCCAAATCTGTGATGAACTTCTTTATCCAAACACCCTCCTTTGTTGCCTCTACTGTAGCATTGTACTCTGCCTCTATGGTCAAGTTAGCAGTAGTATCTTGCTTGAAACTTTTTTAGCATACTGCTCCTCCATTCATGGTGAACACATACCCCGAATTAGACTTACTATCATCGACCTCAGACTGGAAACTCGAGTTCATATAGCCTTCAACCCTTAGTCTACAACCTTTATATACTAGTAAAAGATCTTTAGTCCTTCTCAAGTTCTTAAGGATATACTTGTTGAATATCAAATTTTGATAATGAAAATAACATGTGAATTAATGATCTAATCCATGTGTTGAGAAAAGTGATGTAGGACTAACTACGATCGTGAGAAAGGCAAAACGATTAAAGAAGGATCAAAGTTGGGCCAGAATCAATGATCGAGCATCGGGTCGGATGAATCGGGGGATACATTGAAGGATCAGATGATGCAGTGAAAGCTCACCAGAAGTTTGCCAATAGCTCGCTGGAAGATCAATGGGAGTTCGTCGGAAGTTTATCGAGAGTTCAATTGAACAACTAACATGCCGGACAACTTAGATTCCTTGTATCATAATTGTTTTAGCCTTAACTATCATAGTTAGGATGTTAATTTGAGTTAGTTTTAAGAGAAATCCTACTAACTAAATTAGGGGCCAACTAGGCCCCAAATAGGACTGAATTAGGCCAGTTGGATGGCCCACTCAACCATTTGGAGCCATGTCAAGCGATAGCACCGCCCAGACTGGGCAGTGGTATCGCTTGAGGCTCAGCCTCCCAAGTGGTTTGGGCGGTGGTACCACCTAGACTGGGTGGTGGTACTATTATATGCATAGCGGAAGAACATTAAAAACAAAATCCTCAATTTCTCAAACATGTTTTCATCATCATGCAAAGATTGGTGCACAAAAGCCATAAAACTTAAAGCTGCATATATGAAAGATTGTGTTACCTATGGAGATTGTATATTCCTGAATCCCTACAGATCTCTAGGAGAGGGTGAAGGAGGTTAAGTGTCCTCTATAGCAATGATCCACATAGCATCATTGCGACGATGCTCAAAACTCTAGGCCTATTATCTAAGGAGGAGAAAGGGAGGAGAATAGGAGAGACAACCCCAAAAGGCTCTAGCCTATGAACTATTAGTTTCCTCCTATTTATAAAGGTCCCGTGTCAACTTAACCCTAATGGATCCTACCCTATTGGGTATTGGATCTTCATGCAACTACCCAAGCCTCATAGATGAGTGGATCTTTACCCAATAATCTCTCATTGGCTCTCAATAGATCTCATCCATAGTGTCTAATAATTCAGGGGCTTATTGGATATCCAATAAGATATGGGCTCCGACGGATATCTCATATCTGAACCTCTACTCATTGCAATGCCTACCACATGTGTGTGTCTCTCTAGGCTTAATATCGAGCTGTTTGTAAGTCATACCTATTAGAATTCCTTCTGGCTCAGTGAATTATTATCTCCATAATAATTCACTCGACTCATCGATTGCGGAGGTACTCGGCCACTACGTGCAGTCCCCAAACGATACAGGGGAATCCAATCCATTGGACCTGTCTGTCCTCAGTTACCGTATACATATAGTCTCTCATCCATCTAATATCACAGAGACTACATACCGGGCATAGTGCTATTAGAGCCATACGGTTTCTACTCGAGTCTCGCTATAATCAGATTCTCTTGGAGAACTCTTTCTCTCTCAATCCAAAAGACCTTGGCCAGGGATTTATTTGAGTAAGAACATATAGGAAATTACTCTCATGATACCGAGAGTGGATGATCCTCTATCGATACTTAATAGTCCTCATAAGGTTAGCTACCACTCCCGATGACTGTTTGTACAAGATCTGTAACCTCCAGACCTATAAGTTCAGTATCAAAGAATGGAGTACTCATACAGGACATCCTTCGTATCTCAAGTCTAAGGACCAGATACACCATTGGGACTACGGAATCGATGTTTGATAATATGGCATTATCAACCATCCAGCATTCCATAAGTGGATCAATCAGTGAACTCATTCTCCAATGAGCACATATATTGTATCCTTAGTGTCACCACACAACCAATTATGAGACCAGCTGCATCCATCATATGGATAGGTATATAGTATATTGGTCTGTCCGGTTATCTCGATATCCCTCTTAGTAACCTATAACCGGGATTATTTAATATCTACATTTAAAGGCGAATCGGTCTCATTATCGTGATCTCATTACGATCCAATTTCCATTGCACAGATCCATGGACATCACAATATATTTAAGCAACTAGCAATATAAAATAATAAAATATCAAATACTAATAATAAGCAAAAATATTGCGTGTCAAGTCACACGTGCCATCACTCACATGATTGGCTTGTAGGGCACCTATGACTAGCAATCTACCACTTGACCTAAAGCAAATCACTTATATATATAATCCCCATTAGACCCCTATGACGCTCAAAGATAATCTGAGACAACGGCTTTGTCAATGGATCCGTGATGTTATCTTCAGATAGAACTCTTTCCACTACTACATCTTCTCGGGTCACAATCTCTCTAATAAGCTGGAACCTCCTCAGAACACTTCTGATGAGACTCGGGTTCCCTCATTTGAGCAATCGCCTCATTGTTGTCACAATATAAGGGAATCGGCTCCTCGCTACCTAACACGACTCCCAAATCTATAATGAACTTCTTCATTTATACTCCTTTGCGGCTTATACTACGGCGATATACTCCGCCTCTATGGTCGAGTCAGTAGTAGTATCTTGCTTGGAACTCTTCCAATATACTGCTCCTCTATTCATGGTGTACATATATCCTGAATTTGACTTACTATCATCGACATCAAATTGGAAACTCAAGTTCGTGTAGCCTTCAACCCTAAGGCTACTACTACCTTTAAATACCAGTAAAAGATCCTTAGTCCCTCTCAAGTACTTAGGGATACACTTTACTACTTTCCAATGCTCCAAGCTTGCATCCACCTAATACCTGCTCGTGACACTCAGAGCATGTGCTATATTAGGCCAAGTACATAGCATGACATACATGATAGACCCTATTGTTGAGGCATAGGGTATCCTATCCATGTTTATCCTTTCTTTAGGAGTCTTTGGGGACATACTCCTAGAAAGCGATATCACATGTCTCATCAGTATGAGCCCTCTCTTAGAATTTTCTATGCAAAACTTTTGACAATGGTGTCTATGTACCTGGACTAGGATAAGCTAAGCATCCACTATGATCTATCTCTATATATCCGAATCCTCAAGATATAGGATGCTTCCCCCAAGTCCTTTTTGGAGAAGTGTCTAGAAAACCAAGCCTTTACTATGGATAGCATTCCTACATCATTCCCAATGATCAGGATGCCATCCACATATAACACCAAGAAGGTGATAGTGCTCCCACTTACCTTCTTATACACACAAGACTCATTTTCGTTCTTAATGAAGTCATAAGATCTGATTGCCTCATCAAATCTTATGTTCCAACTTCGAGAAGCTTGTTTTAGTCCATAAATAGACCTAAGCTACCTACACCTTATCTGGGTAGTCCTTGGACATGAATCCCTCAAGCTGTATCATATGCTCCTCTTCCTCAAGATTGCCATTGAGGAATGTGATTTTTATGTCCATCTGCCAGATCTCATAATCATAGTGTGCTGCAATAGTAAATAGAATTCAGATGGATTTTAGGATGACTACGGGTGAGAAGGTTTCATCATAGTCCACTTTGCTTTTGACGATATCCCTTAGCCACTAGCCTTGCTTTATAAGTCTTTACCTTTCCATCTACTTCGATCTTTTTCTTGAAGATCCACTTGCAACCGATGGGTACAATACCCTTAGGTGCATCAACTAGGTTTCAAACCTTATTGGAGTACATGAAATCCATCTTAGAATTCATGGCTTCTTGCCACTTCTCGAAGTATATACTCATAATAGCCTCCTCGTAGGTCTGAGGATCAATATCCTCAATATCCTCTCTTCTAATATGTCCCACATATCTCTCAAGAGGATGGGATACTCTTCCGGACCTACGTAAAGTTGGAACTTATGTATTAGGTACCTGAACAAACTCGGGCTGTGGAGTGGTACTTGAGCTAGGTTCTCCAACCTCGCTCAACTCTATCATACTCCAATTGTCTCCACCAAGAATATGTTCCTTTTCAAGGAACACTGCTCTCTTGGCTACAAAGACCTTTTGGTCCTCGAGATGATAGAAATAATACCCATAAGTTTCCTTGGGGTATCCCACAAACTTACACCGCTCCATCCTCGATTCCAACTTATCGAGATTGTATCTTTTAACATGAGCAAGGCACCCCCAAATCTTAACAACCTTAATATCGGACTTCTTCCCTTTCCATATTTTATATGGTATAGACACTATCGATTTAGTTGGAACTCTATTCATAAGGTAAGCTGCAGTCTCTAGGGCGTATCTCTAGAATGAGATGGGTAGGTCAGCGAAACTTATCATGGACCGCACCATGTCTAACAGTGTTCGATTCCTCTTTTTGGATACACCATTGAGCTGAGGTGTATAAGGAGGTGTCCATTGGGATAGAATCTTATGAACCTTCAAGAACTGGGTGAACTTTGTACTCATGTACTCACATCCTCAATTTGATCAAAAAGTCTTGATACTCTTTCTAATTTGATTGTCCACTTCATTCTTCTACTCTATAAATTTCTTAGAGGCTTCAGACTTGTACTTCATCAAGTACACATGCTCATACCTTGAGAAATCATTAGTAAAAGTAATAAAGTATAAGTAACCACCTATGGCATGAGTGACATGGGTCCACATACATCACTATGTATGAGTTCCAACAGTTTAGTGGCTCTCTCTCTAGTTCCACTAAATGGAGAGTTGGTCAGTTTTCCATGAAGGAAATGCTCACAAGTTGCTTATGACTGATAGTCGAATGGATCTAGATATCCATCCTTTAGTAACTTTTGGATCCTTCCCTCATGGATGTGACCTAGCCTACAATGCCACAAGTATGCACTGTTCACCTTATCTTGTTTCCTCTTGGACACACTTATATTCATGATATGTGGAGCAGTGTCTAACATAAACAAACCATTATGTAATGTTCCTCTCGTGATGATCTCATCATCTAATAATATTAAACATTATTATTCTCAAAAACTAATTTATATCCACTAACTGTCAAACATGAAATGGAAATAATGTTTTTGATAATAGAAGGAACAAAATAGCATGCATCCAATGTAATAATAGCTCCACCAGGCAGATGTAGGGTGACCTTGCCAACAGCTACTACAACAACTCTTGCTCCATTGCCCATCTTGAGGTCCATCTCACCTCTTGCCAATCTCTTAGGTCTTGCTAGAATTTGTAATGAATTGCAAATATGATAAGCACTATCGGTATCCAATACCCATTTGTTATCATAAAAGTCTGACAAATGAAGACTTATCATGAATGTACCTGAAGCTTCTCCAAGCTTCTGTTTCACCCTCTCTACAAGGTACTCTTTGCAGTTTCTCTTCCAGTGCCCATCTTTGCCGTAGTAGAAGCACTGGTCTTTGTCCTTTGTCGGGTCTTTCTTAGCAACCTTTGCTTTACCCGGTCTACCCTTTCCCTTGCCCTTCTTAAGGAACTTTTCTGCTTTCCTTTTCTTTCTGGTCTCACCAGTATATAGAACTAGCTTCTCTTTCTTAAAAGTGCTCTCTGCCTCCCTCAACATATTGAGGAGCTTAAGGAGAGTCTTCTCAAGATTGTTCATATTAAAATTCATTATAAAATATGAAAAGGGATCTAGTAGGGATTGAAGCACAAGATCCACACACAAGTTATCCTCTAGGACCATTCCTAGACCTGTGAGTTCTCTATCCACTCAATCATCTTAAGGACATGGGTTTGAACCGGTGTCCTCTCAGTCATCCTAGCGTGAAAGAGGCTCTTGGATATCTCATATCGTTGAGTCCTTCCTTGTTCCTCAAATAGTTTGCGGACATGTAGAAGAATGGATCTGACATCCATCTTTCCATACTATCTTTATAACTCAGGAGTCATGGAGCCCAACATGTAACACTAAGCAAGAGTAGAGTCATCCATGTACTTTACGTAGCAAGAAATTTCATCCTCGTTTGCCCCTTCCTCGAGCGTAGGCATCACTGTATTAAGGACGTATGCGATTTTCTCCGTCATGAGAATAATTCTAAGTTGCGAAGCCAATCCGTATAATTTGGACTAGTGAGGCAGTTGACATCAAGTATGTCACGTAAGGGATTTGAAAGCAATATTTTTCTGAAAATAAAGACAGAGTAGAAATAAATAACATGCAGATTTTGCAAAAAAAAATAAGCAATCAAGATATGGACTTTTATCTTAATCTACTCCCACTATTTTACTGGCGAGTCACGCGACACCCTTAGCACGTGAAACGAAAGTCTCCGGTAGACTTCTAGTGCGGATTGTGATCCAATTAACATTTTAGTGTAACCTTGAGGGACTCGACCAATCACACTAAGCCCAAAAGGTATGCAACTCTTGCCGATCATAACTCCTTGTGCTTCCTATCATGTTCGACCTCCGAACCACTATGGTCTCCAGGGACTCAACCAACCATAATGTCCAATTAAGTCAACACCATCTTCACAAGATGACTCTAATTCAATAATATACTCTCGGAAGACTCGACCAAGCATACAATGTCCTTAGGTCATCGATGGCATCTCTATGTCGTAGGCAAGATAGCGAATCGCGATATAGGTAAGCCTTGAGGGACTCAACCAACTCAACCTACATCGAGAATTGGTCCCTACCTATAACGATGGAAGACCATGTGGGTCAATCTAATTACCTTACGTTTACCGACTTAATATTATCTAGAGAGGGGATTTTGATTTGGTCTCCTAATATGACATGTCACACATATACATATTTAATATATATCTATATCGCATGCAAATATCTATACATATCTAGTAGGTATCCAAGCAATCACACATCACATGAGCAATCACACTAGATGATCATAAACCACAGCCTAATGTGATCAGGCCCGAGCTAGTGGACCTAATCACTCACATCAAAATCAATGGAGCATCTCTATGCCATATGATCATCCATCTCGTCCTTGTCGGTTCTGTCGGCATCTCGATGCATCTCCATACATCGTGATCGTTTATCTCATGGGTCCCGCTATCGCCTCTATGCTTTTATTGTGCCTCCTCGTGTGATTACAACTTTATCATAGGCACGCAGACCCGATAATAAATGAGAAATAAAATGGAGGCTCGTAGGCCCCAATAATAATAATCACAAATACACACACATCACACAGTCCATGATCATCTATCTACATATAATACATCATATGTACACATCATCATAATTTAGGACTACTAGAAAATAAATAATAATAATAATTAATTAAATTTTTTAATTAATTATTATTTTTTGAAATTAGGGATATGTAGAGAATTTTCTGAATTATGAGGGGGTATTTTGATAATTTGGACAAAAGGATAAAACTAGAATTTCTCAAATTCACAAGGGCAAAACTATCTTTTTGCCCAAAAACCCTAAATCCCCATCCTTGCTGCTTGTTGTGGCCACCACCACCCTGCCGACGGTGGCACTCTAAGGTGGGGGGGCAGGGGCGCCGCCCCTACTTGAGGGTGGTGTTGCCGTTGTAAGTGGGCGCCCCCATGGGTGGGCACCCTTGTGGGCACCACCGCCCCCGCGGGCGGCTCTATAGGGGTTCGTGCATGAGCCCAATGGCAGCAAGCGTTGCCTGCGCTCGCGCGCAGGCAGCTACCGTGCCTACGGGCGCCACTGCAAGCAGTCGTCCCTATGCGTAGGCGATTGCCGTTATAGTAGCCTGCCAGCCGGGAGCCTGCATACATATGGCAGTGCTGCCGTCTAGGAGGGCATCAAGGGCAGCAATAGTTGTTGCCCTTTCTCGCTTTTGCATCAACGATTTTGACGTCAAAAGCTCCTCCAAAACACAACACACGTAGTTCAAAACCAATCATTCGCACGAACAACCTGGCTCTGATACTGTTAGAACCCTTATAGATTCTAAGCTTGGGGTTGATCTCTTTAGGGGATCGGCCTCCTTGAAACTCTATAGGGGTTCCTTCCTCCAAGTTGCTGCACAAAGGCTACAAAAAAGATTCATCTATTGCTTATCAAAAGAGAAGGAATACATAGCAATTTATAGGGCTTCTAAACCCTAACTCCTAATATGACTCATACTCAAGACTTCTACTTCTAACCAACTCTTAATATGACTCCTACTCAAAACTCTTATTCCTTTACAACTCCTAATTCTTCTCTAAGAAACAACCTCCTAACCCTAGCCGACCTCTTCACCTCTTTAATAGGGGTCGGCTTAGGTAGGTTTTACATGACTGTCCCTCTCAATTAGGACTCTCCTAGCTAGAGTCCTAACAGACCCGCCCTCTTCAAATTAGCCTTGTCCTCGAGGCTGACGATTCATGAATTCTGGAAATTTGATCTTCAAATTGTCATAGTTCTCCCAAGTGGCATCTTCTGTTAGTAGGTTCGCCCATTGTATTAGCACTTCAGTAGTAGGTCGTCATCATCGAGTTATGATCCGTCGATCAATAATGGCACTTGGCTGGGTCTGGAGTTCTCCTTGGGTAGTCGTATTTGGTGTGTGGCTTCGGGCTATCTCCAAGCACCTGTTTACAACTTCCATCTAGCCATCAGTTTGTGAGTGATATGCCGTACTCCTTTTCAATTTAGTACCCTGCTTATGGAATAACTCTATCCAAAATCTTCTCATGAAGATGAAAGTAGAATTTGTCATAAGCACAATGCGTCCCTTATTGCGTAATTCTTTTTGAGTCCCAATTGTAATGAGCCATGGAGCTTGGTGCTTCCTCCAATTTTTTTATGATCTTGCTGGTCTCTAGATCTTCCTGCCATTCCCTCTTAATATCCTTAAGAAAGTCACTAGTCGAAAGTGAAATGGCCGAAAATTCAGCTTGCTTGGGTAGCCATGTAAGCGCATTTACAATAACATTCTCTTTTCCCTTTTTGTAAGTTACTTCATAATCATATCCAAGAAGCTTTGTTACCCATTTTTGTTGCTCAAGGGAAGATATCTTCTGCTCCAAGAAATATTTTAGACTTTTATGGTTAGTCTTGATTTGAAAGCGTCGCCCGATCAAGTATGATCTCCACCTCGTTGCTGCGTGCACAATGGCGAGCATCTCCTTATCATATGTTGACATGTTTTGATGGGAGGGAGACAATGCCTTGCTAGTGTATGCGAGTGGTTGACCATCTTGCATGAGAATGTCTCCAATTCTGATTCCAGATGCATCGACCTCAATGATGAAGGGTCGATTGAAATCTAGTAACACTAGTACCGGCATCGTCATCATGGCTGCCTTAAGTTTGTCAAAGGCAGTAGAGGCTTTGTCCGACCATTGGAAGGTATCTTTTTTCAGTAGAGAAGTGAGTGGTGCACTGATCTTTCCATAGTTTTTCATGAACATGTGATTGTAGACTATTAAACCGAAAAAGCCACGTAGCAATTTTATGTTCCTCGGGGTCGACCAGTTCTGCATTGCTTCTATTTTGGAGGGGTCCACCGTCACACCTTCCTCTAATGTGATATGCCCAAGATATTCTACCTTTTATTGAAGAAAGCAAAAATTCGTAGTGGTCATTGTGTGTTCGAAAGGCGGTTTTCGGTATGT
>LVTN01001591.1:7949-18895 GCA_001649415.1 Musa itinerans
ACTATGATTATGAGATCTAGTAGATGGACATGAAAACTGTATTCCTCAATGGCAACCTCGAGGAGGAGGTGTATATGAAACACCCTGAGGGATTTCGAATTCTATTGTCTATTACAACATACTATGATTATGAGATCTAGTAGATGGACATGAAAACTGCATTCCTCAATGGCAACCTCGAGGAGGAGGTGTATATGAAACACCCTGAGGGATTGATATCTAAGGACTACCTAGATAAAGTGTTTAGGTTGCTTAGGTCTATTTATGGACTAAAGAAAGCTTCCCAAAGTTGGAACATAAGATTTGATGAGGCAATCAGATCTTATGACTTTGTCAAGAACGAAGATGAACCTTGTGTGCACAGGAAGGTAAGTGGGAGCACTATCACTTTCTTAGTATTATATATGGATGATATCCTGATAATTGGGAATGATGTAGGAATGTTATCCACAGTAAAGGCTTGGTTATCTAGACACTTCTCCATGAAGGACTTAGGGGAAGCATCATATATCTTGGGGATTTAGATCTATAGAGATAGATCCAAAAGGATGCTTGGTTTGTACCAGTCCAAGTACATAGACACTATTGTCAAAAGATTTGGCATTAAAAATTTCAAGAGATGTCTCATACCGATGAGACTTGGGATATCACTTTCTAAGAGTATGTCCCTAAAGACTCTTGAAGAAAGAGCGAACATAGATAGGATACCCTATGCCTTAGTGATAGGGTCTATCATGTATGTCATGCTATGTACCAGGTTTGATATAGCACATGCTCTGAGTATCATGAGCAGGTATCAGGCGGATCCAGGCTTGGAGCACTGGAAAGTAGTAAAGTGTATCCTTAAGTACTTGAGAAGGACTAAGGATCTTTTACTAATATAGTAGCCTTAGGGTTTAAGGCTATACGGACTCGAGTTTCCAGTCTGATGTCGATGATAGCAAGTCAAATTCGGGGTATGTGTACACCCTGAATGGATGAGCAATGTACTGGAAGAGTTCCAAGCAAGATACTACTGTTGACTCGACCATAGAGGCGGAGTACGTTGCTACAGCAAAGAGAGCAAAGGAGGGAGTCTAGAAGAAGAAGTTTATCATAGATCTAGGAGTTGTGCCAAAAAACGAGGAGTCGATTCCCTTATATTACAACAACTACGGGGCGATTGCTCAAATAAGGGGACCCAAGTCTTATCAGAAGTGTTCTGAGGAGGTTCCAACTTATTAAAGATGTGACTCGAGGAGATGTAGTAGTGGAAAGAGTTCCATCCAAAAATAATATCGCAGATCCACTAACAAAGCTGCTATCTTAGATTGTCTTTGAGCATCATAGGAGTTTGATGGGGATCAGATACATAGGTGATTGGCTTTAGGTTAAGTGGGAGATTGCTAGTCATAGGTACCTTGTAAGCCAATCATGTGAGTGATGACACGTGTGTCTTGACATGCAATCTTTTTATTTATTATTATTATTTAATATTTTATCACTTTATATTGCCTGTTGCTTGAATATATTGTGATGTCCATGGATCTGTGCAATGGGAATCAGATCATGAAGAGATCACGAAAATAAGACCGATTCACCTTTAAATACAAATCCTAAATAATGCTGGTCATAGATTACTCGAGAGGGATATCGAGATAACCGGATAGACTAGTATGCTATATACCTGTCCATATGATGGATACAACTAGTCTCATAGCTGCTCATGTGGGGACACTAGGGATATAGTACAAGTGCTTATTGGGGAATAAGTTCATTGATTGATCCACTTACGGAATATTGGATGGTTGATATTGCCTTATTGTCAAACAGCAATTCTAGTCCTAGTG
The DNA here is from genome assembly GCA_001649415.1 of Musa itinerans. Classification (NCBI taxonomy): domain Eukaryota; kingdom Viridiplantae; phylum Streptophyta; class Magnoliopsida; order Zingiberales; family Musaceae; genus Musa; species Musa itinerans. Next base: position 9,779 of record LVTN01001591.1, read on the forward strand.
GTGTATCTGGTCCTTAGACTTGAGACACCAAGGATGTCCTGTATGAGTCCTCCACTCTTTGATATCGAACTTATAGGTCTGGAGGTTTCAGATCAAGCACAATCAGTCATCGGGAGTGGTAGCCAACCTTACGAGGACTATTGAGTGTTGATAGAGGATCATCCACTCTCGGCATCATGAGAGGAATATCCCATGTATTCTTGCTCAGACAAATCCCTAGCCAGGGTTATTCGGATTGAGAGAGAAAGAGTTCTCCGGGAGAATCCAATTAAAGCGAGACTCGAGTAGAAACCGTATGGGTCTGATAGCACCATACCCGGTATACGGTGTCTGGGATATTAGATGGATGAGGGACTATAGGTACACGGTAACTAAGGATAGATAGGTCCAATAGATTGGATTACCCTATATCGTTTGGGGACTGCGGCGTAGTGGCCTAGTACATTTGCAGTCGATGAGTCGAGTGAATTATTATGAAGATAATAATTCACTGAGCCAGAAGGAGTTCTGACAAGTATGACTCACAGCCAACTTGATATTAGACTTAGAGACATGTATATAGTAGGCATTGCAATGAGTAGAGGTTCGGATATAAGATATCTGTCGGAGCCCCTATCTTATTGGATATCCAATAAGCCCCTGAATTATTGGATCCTATGGATGAGATCCAATAAGAGCAAATGAGAGATTATTGGATAGAGATCCACTAATCTAAGAGGCTTGGGTAGTTGGATGGAGATCCAATACCCAATATGACATGATCCATTAGGGTTAAGTTGATAGGGGACATCTCTAAATAGAAGGGAACTAGTAGTTTATAGGTTAGAGCCTTTTTGGTTTGACTTTCCTATTCTCCTCCCATTCTCCTCCTTAGAGCAAGCCTGAACTTTTGAGGAGTGTCGTCGTAGCCCAGCTATATAGATCACCGCTAGAGAGGAGGGCCCTTGACCTCCTTCACTCTCTCCTAGAGATCTGCAAGGATTTAGGGATATATAATCTCCCTAGGTAATACAATCTTTAATATACATAGTTTTTTGTTTTGCGAATTTTGCGCACCAATTTTCGCATGACGATGAATATATCTTTGAGAAATTGAGGATTTTGTTTTTTGTTCTTCTGCTACATATGTGATGTCACCCCCAAGATTTCCCAACATTTCATAGAACAAACTTAGGTGGCACCATCCTTAGGTTAGCTAGTGACACATGTCCTCCATTTTTTTTTTTTTAACATAATATGAATCTTTTACAAATTATATCAAATTGCTAAGAATTACATTTAAGTCCCTACATTACAAATAAGCCCTTACAAAATTTTTGAAAATGAGGGATGTTACACTCTCCTCTCCTTAAAACCAAAATTTAGTCATCTAAATTTGTCATACCTCCTTCGATAAAAAGATGAGATCAAGATTACACTTGGATAGAGGCTATCAATGTCATTGAGTCTTGCTCTTTTCTCCTAACATTCAAATCAAAATTTTCTTCTAATAACTTCCATTATTTCATAATCAGTCTAGCCATAGAACTTATAGATTTTCTACTAAGTGCATCAGTTACAACAATGGCTTTCCCCGGGTGATAACAAATAGTACAATCATAATTCTCTAGAAGTTCTATCTATCTCCATTGCCTCATGTTTAACTTTTTCTGAGTAAAAATAAACCTTAAACTCTTATGATCAATAAAGACTTGAAATGTCTGCCCATACTAGTAATGCCTCCAAATCTTTAGAGCAAAAATAATTGCTACCATTTCCAAATCATAAGTTGGATAATTCAGTTCATAAATCTTTAGTTGTCTACAAGCATAAGCAATCACTTTTCCATTTTTGTATCGAAACACATTGAAGGCCCTTTCTTGAAGCATCGGCATAAACTACAAATTCCTCATTATCACTTGGAATAGTGAAAATAGGGGCACTATTCAAACCAAAAGGTATTACTAAAAATTCATAATGACAATATCAAGTTCTAAAAGCTGTTTATGGGATATCCTCCTTGATATTTAATTGATAGTAACCTAACCTCAAATTAATTTTGGAGAATACTTATGCACCTTACAATTGATCCAACAAATCATTAATTCTAGGTAGGGGATACTTTATTTATTTATTTTTTTTATCGCCTGATTCAACTATCTGTAATCATTACTAGCACAATAGGAAGATAGCCAATCCATGCCAAGTATAATATCAAAACCTTGGATCTCTAGGAGAATCAAGTCAGTCAAGGAGTTCGTGCTCTTGGATAGAAATCAAACAAGATGGATAAACTAAGTTTGTAGTTAAAGAATCCCCAATAGTAGTGGTTATATGTAACGTATAATCTAATGGTCTAGGAGGCAATGGCTCTTTCTTCTTCTTCAGTGGGTAATCTTTTATTTTATGATCCAACTTTCTATAAGCAAAATAGGCTCCAATTACCCAAAAGCATTGACTTGTTTCATGATTTAACCCGCATCTTGCACATGATTAAGTCCTCTGTGATGACTTTTCTTTCTCAAATCTAGATACTTTTACCCTACTTATTTCTTATTTCATATTCATTCCCTCTCTTACCTTTGTCGATAAACTTGTTTTTATCTTTCTTACCCCTGGTTTCCTGAATTTCCTCCACGTCTCTTTCAATTTTCAAAGCTCTTTCTGCCACATCAACATGTGCTTGGAGTTTTAGGCTGATATCCGACTTCTTATTACTAGCCTTAGGCCCCTTTTAAATTTTTTTACTTTTTTAGTTTCATTATTGGTTATATGAGTGGCAAATCTAGAGATTCATATTTGCTACCATCAAGTTTCCCTCGATGAGATTTAAGAACTCCAATTCTTTTTGCTCTCTAATGTAATCTGAGAAATATTTATTGTTGAACTTTTCTATGAATACCTTCCATGTGATTGGCTCATGTTTGACTTCAAAAATCCTTTTAATCATTCTCCACTAGTGCTCAGCCTTAGAAACCTTCTGATCATCAAGGCAATTTAAGATATTAAATATTTTCTCTATCTACATCATCCATCATTCTGCTATCATTGGATCAAGCTCACCACAAAAATTGGGAGGACTAAGCTTCTTAAACTATTCAATTCCTAACCCAGTCTGGTTTGATGTCCCCATTCCATCATTTCTTTCTTGTTGGGCTTGTTGTTGCATCACCTGTGTCATAGTCTCTAGAGTTCTCATAATCTCACCCAATTGATCAGAAGTAGATGCAACAAGAGAACCAGATGACCTCATCATCCTTGCTTCCTAAAAACAACAAAAGAGATTTGTTTTTCATCAATCTTTGAATAAAATCACTAAACCTCAAAATTTATTACGCATCTAGCATATCAAAAATCTTAATAATGCTCAAATCATGCTCTGATACCACCTCTATCATACCTCTTGAATCGATAATATTATAATTCAACAATAATCCAAGATCCAAATACATATTTAAGGATACTAAGAAAACATTCAAATCATTCACATCCATAATTTCACAAATCATAAAACCTATGCAATTTAAAATCATATACCAATCACTCAATGAATCATAAAATCTGAAGCCAACTCACCAATATAGTAACCACCTCATAAATCCACAAGTGTGGTATTCTATATAATCACGAAAACTAATATTTACCAAAGGTTCATATTATTACATAAATTAAACTTAACACACAAAAATCCTAAACATGAGAGGTCCTTTAAACTTTTACAAAACTCATAAGTTCAGATTTACCATCAACATTTCATTAAACATCAAGTGACAACAAAAACATATTAAAGGTTTGCCCTAAAATCTTCTAGCTCTCCATAGCTTCAGCCCAATTTAAACATTTTAGCGAGCGACAAGCTATCCTAGAAAAATTATATAGCAACGGAGTGAGTATATAGAGCTTAGCAAGCAACTAACATATTCATGGTGAAAGATGACACTTTCAAATAAATAAGGTACCAAATACAAGGCAAGGAATACAAGAGTTCATAGATAGCCACTCAACGAATGCTGAATTTTAATGTCATTTCACTTGAATCATGTTTTGTTCATAATAAGGGAGTAAAGATTAATTGGAGCATATCAATGATATGAGGAGCATTACGAGGCATATCAATGGCGTATGAAATGTTACAGGGCATATCAATAGCATATGAAATATTTTAGAGTATATCAATGGCAAAAGGAGAATGTTTCGGAGCATATCAATAGCATATGAGATATTTCGGAGCATATCAATGGCATATGAAATGTTTCGAAACATATCAATGACATATGAAACATTTTGAAGCATATCAATGGTATATGAAATATTTCTAAACATATCAATGGCATTTGAAACATTTTGGCGCATATCAATGGTGGATAAAATATTTCAAAATATATCAATGGCATAATTCGGAGCATATCAAGGGCATATCAAAATGTTTCAAAGCATATCAACGACATATGTAATATTTCAAAGCATATTAATAGTGTATGAAATATTTCAAAATATATCAATAGTATATAAATATTTCAAAGCATATTAATGGCATATTCAAAACATATCAATGAACAAATACAAAATAGAAGCTCAAACGTTGCATTTGACAATGCATACATTTATTCTTATCCAAAGCACATATAGAAGCACATAACCAAAGCTTTGGATATCATACCAAACATATAGATGGTGAAGTACAATCATAACATAATACGGTTCATCCATTTCTGAATAACTACCAAACATAAGTCTCCCACATTTGGGAGCTCCATCCACCCACGTATTAGTAAAGTCATAGGGGGCCGATAGAGCATCACAAGCTCTAAGCATAACTCCCTTTACTATTTTTGGCAAAGGTTCACATTTATCCCACAAACACTAGAGTATAAAAAGGATATTATAAATAATAAAATTGGCACATATCGAAAACCAATATAGAATAACAGAATGCATGCACCTATACGAAACATTGCAATACCAACATAAAGTTTACATAATAGATTCAGGTATGCAAATAATTGAAGGATAAAAGTATACAGGATTTCAAAGTAATAATGTAAAGCTCAACTGAAGTAAGGATTTTAGCAAAAATTAATTTCCAAATAGATGAAACAAGAATAGGTGAAATCGATCAAAGCTTGATTCTGACAAAATTTGAGAGGTATATTGTATGAATTATTTAGATAACTAATTATACTCCATATTATACAAATTAGGTTGCATTCAAAAGATGTATAAATCTAGATTTAGATAAATTAAGTTTTATATGAATTTGAGTTTCGAACAATGAGTTATAAATAGTTTAGTAACAAAATATCATAGAACATTATCTCTATTTTGTATAATTTATAGAGTTGATTTGAACAGATGCTTCAATAGGTATTTATACTCCAAATCTTTCAAATTAGATATGCATAGAAAGACATACGAGTGTAGTTTCCAATAAATTATGTTTAATATAAATTAGAGTTTCCAACAGAGAGTTATATGCAATAGAGTACTGAAAAGTCAGAACCAATAATCTTTATTTTATAAATTTCATAGGGTTAGTTGAAATAACAGTTTGGATAGGCAATTAGACTCCAAATTTATCAATCTTAGTGTAAAAAGAAAGAGCTATGAGTTTTTGTTAGATGAATTTAGTTTTCCCTAAATCCAAAATCGGTGTAGAAAGTTATGGATAGAACAATACAAAAAGGTCAAATTTCAAAAAAATCCAGATTCATAGCTTTATTCCCAAATGACAGAAATATCATGTATGAAGCTAAAACCTTTCAAAATTTTCAGAATTAAGATGAAATCAAAAATCAAATTTTCTATAGGAAGGGATTAGAACACTTAGAAACTTTTGAGTCCCAAATATGTGGAATTGATGCAAAATCTTAAGCCAAAGCAAAGCTTTTTCTTCCTCTACTCAATTCCTCTTCCCTTCTCTTCTCAAACTTAAGCTAGTTGTAGCTCCCTTGTTAACTTTTCCTTTAGTTGCTCCTTTAATTACTTAGGTTTGACTAACACAAGAATTGCTAGGTGGCAAGTATGTATGAAAGAAACATGTGTCATCCATAGAACAAACATATGTGGTACCATCCTTAGGTTAGCTAGTGACATATATCCTCCATTTTTTTTTTAACTTAATATGAATCTTTCACAAATTATATCAAATTACTATGATTTACATTTAGGTCCCTACATTAAAATAATCCCTTACAAAATTTTTGAAAATGACGAATGTTACAACATGATGAACATGAGAACTACCTTACAAAGAACAGGATGGATTTGGCACTTCGAATAATAGAATATCACTTGAGTGATAACTCAAGTGATAATGATGACTTTGAACTTCTTACTATAAAATTTAAAAAGTTCATGAAACAACAATTAAAGAATAAAAATGAACTTAAAAAGAAGATATTGCCAAAAAAGAAGAATGCACTCAAAGCAACTTGGGACAAATCGAGTACCTCTAAAGACGAGGAGCAAACCAACAAAGACAAAATAACAAACTACGCTTTGGTGGCTTTTGACAATAATCTAAGTGACTCAACCAAAACCCCTTTACTTTACTATGAAATTACTTAATGCATTTTATGAGTTATTTTTAAATTATTTTAAAAAAATTATATAAAGTGTTAAAAAAATGATTATGGCAATGGCTTGTTTTGTGATAAAGGAACAAAATGTTAGATTTAAATGTTTGTACACTTAATAAGATTAATTTTATGTATGTTTTAAGAAGCAATAATATGTATCTTGATGATTTCGGTAATGCTTTTCAATTTTAAATGATGATGCATGGTTTTTGTATGGAAGACTAGAGTATGAAATCAATCACAAAATTTGGAACTAAAAGAACTTTAGCTACTACTAATCTTATAGGAATCAATCAATGCTGCTTTCAATAAATTTTCTGAATGAAAAAATTTGATTTTAATGATGATTTTGGATTTGATAATTTATTTTCTTATTTATCCAAACACTTGATTTATTCATGTTTACGACATGAGATGTTTTTTTATATGAATCATTTTGTTCTCATATGATTTTATCATCTAAGAGAGGATTTATCCAAACGAATCTTGATTATTGACATTAATGATTTGAGATTTATTTTATGTGAATCAAAATTTCTTATTTGATCTCCTATAATTCTATTCCTTATTTACTAAAAAGAAGATTTGTCAAGATGAATCATTCACGAATTGATCTTTCTTGATCTTTCATATTACTATCTTTCATGTCATAATTTTTATATAACTCCTTTGTAATTATGATTTATATATCTCATGATATAATTGAATCATTAATGAAAAAAAAGGGGAGATTAATAAATCTATTTATATTTTTTTTATGAATCTCTTGAAATTTTTTTTGATAATTTGACAATTTAAATTTGAATGAGTCTTATTTATAACATGATCTTAAATTCTTGGAATTATAACTTGAATTTTTTTATGAATCAAGATCTCTTATTATGTGTTCTCATATAATTTAAGAGGAGATTTTTTTTTATGAATCATGATTTTTTTGAATTATAACTTGAGATTTTTCTTTAATATATAAATCATGATCTTGACAACTTGAGATTTCTTATGTATGAATGGAGATATTTTATTTGTTTCTCCTAGGATTCTTTTTGCCTTTTATAAAATAGGAGTTTTATCCAAATTATGATCTTGATTCTTTGATAATAATAACTTGAGATTCTTATGAATCAAGATTGTTTAATATGATTATTCTTTTCACTATCCAAAAGAATCATAATTTGTCTCTTGATATTCATAACTTAAAATTTATTTTCATGAATTGTATATCTCATCACCAAGTTAATTTTTCTTAATATATTTCATGTGATGATTTAAAAAATGAGGTAATGGGAAAAGTTTTGCACTATTGTAACCTTCCCTTCTTTTTGACAATGACAAAGGGGGAGCAAAACTTGCTAGCTTGCTCATCTCAAAAGAAAAGCAAGAAGTGCTATCTTGCATATCTTAAGAGAAGCAAAACTTGCACATCTCAAGAGAGGCAATACTCATGATGCATGTTCTAACTTGCATATCTCAAAATTATTGCAAGCTTGTATATTGTAAAACTTGCATATCTAAAAAATTTGCTAGATGCACTTCTCTTTTTTATTAATGACAAAGAGGGAGAAGATTGATGATGAGTCGAATCATGTATGGTAGAATGTACTTTTATATTTTTAAAACATTAAAGGTTCTATCAATATAGTATATTGATAGAGGGAGTTTAGTTTAAACTCCACTATCAATTGATTGTCATCATAAAAAACGGAGAGATTTTTTAATCTCATATTTTGATGATGAAATCAATTAATGGGTTTATGATCTAATCTATATTTTGAGTGACGCAGGACTAGCTTTGATCATGAAAAGATAATTAAAGCAAGAAGAATCAATATTGGGATGGAGTGGAACATGTTAGAAGATTAGACGTCGAGTCAGAGGATTGGTCAACGTGTTGGCAGAAGGCTTCATGCTATGAGTTCAGGCATTAAGCCTAGAAGAGCAGACATTACGCCAAGAAGATCGAAGTTGTGGAGGTCAACATGTCGATTGGGCAAAAGGCTGCAAAAGAGGATGATGCACCGAAGGATTGGACGAAGTACCGATGAACCAATAACATGCAGGACAACATGTGATTAGTGCTTTGTAATAATTATCTAGATTGAAGTAGTTTTAAGTCATAATTGGGTTAGAATTATGCCAACTCAATTAGGGGGCCATTGGGCCTGAATCAGGGTTGAATTGAGCCTACTATTTGGCCCATTCAGTGTCCTGTAGTAGGGTCTGGCGGTGGTACCGTCCAGACTAGGCGGTGGTACTACCTAGACACAGTCTTCGAGACTATGTCAAGCGATGGTACTGCTAGACTAGGCGGTGGTACCACCTATTTGTTGAATATCAGATTTTGATGATGAAGTCAATTGTCATTTGTTATCTAATCCATATGTTGAGATAAGTGTGCAGGATTAACTACGATGAAAGTAAGACATGCAGCAGGAGTTACGCCGGAGTCAAGACTATGATCACGTTAGGAGTTCGAGAGTTCGACGGAAGTCCGGACAATCGTTGGAGCTTCTGCGGGAACAAATTCGAGAAGTCCAGGAGCTTGCCAAAGAAGCTCGTCGAA
>LVTN01001591.1:39677-56632 GCA_001649415.1 Musa itinerans
CGAATGACCCTAGCCAAGGATTTGTCTGAGCAAAAACACATGAGATATTCCTCTCATGACGCCGAGAGTGGATGATCCTCTATCGACACTCAATAGCCCTTGTAAGGTCGACTGTCACTCCCAATGACCAGCTGTACTAGATCTGGGATAGCCAAACCTATAAGTCTGTTATCAAAGAGTGGAGCACTCATACAAGACATTCTTGGTGTCTCAAGTCTAAGGACTAGATACACCACTAGGACTACGGAATCGCTATCTGACAAAAAGGCATCATCAACCATCCAGCATTCCGTAAGCGGATCAATCAGTGAACTCATTCTCAAATGAGCACCTATATCGTATCCATAGTGTCCCCACACGAGCAGCTATGAGACTAGCTGCATCCATCATATGGACGGGTATACAGCACACCAGTCTGTCCGGTTATCACGATGTCCCTCTCGAGTAACCTGTGACCGGGATTATTTAGGATCTATGTTTAAAGGTGAATCGATCTCATTATCATGATCTCATCACGATCCGATTCTCATTGCATAAATCCAAGGACATCACAATATATATATGCATATATGTAATAGTTAATATAAAGTGATATATGCCAAAATATAATAAGCAAAAAGATTCCGTATCAAGTCACACGTGTCATCACTCACGTGGTTGGCTTACTAGGCACCTATGACTAGCACAAGGCCAAAAAGGAAGAGAAAGAAAGGGAAGAAGACAAGGACAACATAGAGATACTATTTTCAATCATCTAGCAGTGCTTTCATCTCAGGTTAGATCAGATCTATAGTAGATACTTACTGTGATTACTTGGGGAGAATTAGGGAGGATTTAGATATTGTGCATAGTGACGTAATCCTTATATCCCAGTTATTCTCTTGTGATTATTGCTACGATTTTGGGCAAGAGATTGAGATTTCTATATTCATTATTCTGATTATCTCTAATTTGCCCCATGGTTTTTACCCTTCACATTGAAGGGGTTTTCCACGTATATTTTGGTGTTTTATTTGATTGTGATTCTATTTAATTCCACTATGTTATAGCCTGCTAGTATTTATTCATATACAAAAGTTATTTCTCTTTATATCCCATCAATGCGAACCTATTTGGTGACAATAACTAAATAAAAGATGAATCAATAGGCAAATTTTATGGAGGAAAGATCCTAAAAACTTCAAGGTCTGCAAGGCGATGCTCGTTAAAGCTCCAACAAGCATATATTTAATTCAAGTTGCATGAGACATTTGAAAGGCTAATACATAATAAGGAAGGTCTTTTCCTTTCATATGAAGAATCTACATAAATCAACAAGGATTAGTATAACTCAACCGACTCTACACTAGAGTCGGAGTCATTGGTGAATTAAAGCAGCATGACAGATCAAAAGACGACTACTCAACAATAGTGATAGAGAGTGGTTGGGAGCCAAGAGGCATGTTGTAACTAGAGCAGAAGATTAAAGATTCAGTAAAGACAAGGAGATACAGCGTCTACAAAGGCTTTGATGAAGACGTTGAAGAAATAAGTAAGATAGAATGTTACAAACAAAGATATAAACAAGGTGCTCAGTGAAATGCTTGTATATGTCTATGTCTTTCAATTTTATTCATGTTTTGCACAGCATATAGAGGGCTTACAATAAACCTGACAACTCCATTTTGATTGGCTTTTATACCCATTTCAGGCTTATAAATATAAGTTATGTACAATCATCATGTAAAGGCAAAACTATCCAGAAATAGACCATCCAATAATCATTTTAGTAGTTTTCTAGCTCTATAGAGTGGTACGAAGTCTCAACAAGCATAGCTTTATATTTTAATTTAAGTAAAACCAACTAAGTTTATAATAGGTTGAAAAATAAAATTATAATAATGAACTCAGATGATTTATATTTTAATTTTCTCTCGTTATATCCTTCATTTGCGGAATGAAATTATAATAATAAACTCAGATGATTTATATTTTAATTTACTCGTTTTGTTATATCTCCCGTTAGATAAATGAGATTACAATAAGAAGAAATGCAAGTTGGCCTCCAATAGATAACTTTCACGGTAGAAGGAGTCATACTTATCGGTCCGAGCAAATATCAATATCAAACCACGTGGTTCGATTACGATCGGTATTTGATCATGTTATATGTTTCTTGATTGATACTGCACGCACATTGGTCGGTGGCCGTCCAGTGTCAAAAAGCATTTGGTGTTGCTTCCTGTGAGGGTACACTAGTTATTGGTGTGCATAGATTTGATGCTTCTGTTCTATTTTTTTATTTGATGTTTAGGATGAGGCTAATGCTCCATTCATTTGGGCTCATAGCTCTATCTTATTGATGTACGTATGTACTCATTAAAAAATTATTACTGGTCAATTGCTGAAATGGTAGCAGATGACGGTGAACGCGGTCAGTCAATTAGCATAGCAAGAAGGCCATGTGCATCTGGTCGTACTGCTGCTATGTCCTTATCGAAAGGAACCCAAGCAGTCCTTTCCATGGCAATTAATTCTGCTTATTCCCCTATTCAAAAGCTGGAATTGTTGAAGTCAAACACTTTGAACGATCTCAAATTTCTCTGTTTCTCTGTCAAAGTTGACAAATGTTAGCTATACAACACGTGAACTTTAGGTGGCTGTGGACGACATTACATGCCTCTCCGGCCAGCCCTCCATAGCTCCTTCACAAAACGTGCTTCGTTTTCAATTGTTACTACTGATTTAGATATTATTTGAAGGAGCTGTCGGATTCATTGACGTTATATACGGAAATTTATTTTTAAAAATTATTTATTTATCCATTTTTTTATTAAGGATAAATAATGAAGATAGAGATTATGATGTCAAAAAGCTTTTACCATTTAGGTTAATCAGTATTCTTAAAATATGTTGGATGAGATTTGAAGTTTCCAAACTTTGACCAATATTTTAGGTATTAAAATATATCGAATAAAATTTTAAACTCTTAATTTTTGATAAATAAGTATAATATATCACTATCATATTATTTTATTAGAATATGAGATATGTTAAAATAAAAAACTATAAACATTGTTAGATTCAGACACATGATTCAGAATCCTAATCAGGTATTTAGATTCAGATTCAATTTCGATAAAACTTATAAGCGAATCAATTGTTGTCCTTCCAAAATATATTCTCATGTTTTGCTATTTATATCTTTTTAAACAGAAATTATTATATATATAGTTATTCGAGAAAAAAAAAAGGGTCTTACATACCACATCATGTAGTTCAACTGAATGGTGAATGGTGTTAATAGGAATCCAGCGATAACAATGATGTAGTACCGGTGTAGCTACTAGATTTGCTGATATTATCAATTTAAAGTACTCAGAAACTACATTTCTGCATGCTGTCACAGAGGAGCTCCAAAGATCAAGTGGCTGTCGGCAAACCAGTCCAAGTTGTTTGCCTTGGAAAAAATTCCATAAAATTGGCAGCCCCAATCCTTTCCAATGGTTGAATGCCATGCATGATTTGCGCCATCTCATATTTTCTTCTGCTCTCCTTTTTCTAGTTTGCCTTTTCTTTTTGTTATTAAATAATCATTTTTAGTGTATATATTTATATCTATATACATATACATATAAATAAATATATATATATATATATATATAATATAGTAAAATAGTAGTGCAAAATTCTAACTTGAAGGAACTAAACGTCTTCCCTACTACTTTGCTCGTGAATGGGAAATGCGGAGGCGGAAAAGTGAGCATGAAACATTCTCCGGTATGACAACAACACAATTAATCCAAGTCTTCGCCCATGACATGTGAAACGTGACACAGAAGACACCAACAGTGTGAGAAGGTGAAACAACAACACACGCCTGTTAGGATCTGAAGGTAGCACCACCAACTCACTCCTTTATCTCTTCCTCCTCCTTTGGTCTCTTCAAACCTTGGAGCTCACGCATCTCTTTGGAGCTATAAAACCAGCAACCATCCATCCTTTCCGCCGTCCCCCCACCTCCTCCTCCTCTCCTTGGCCTCGAAAGATGAACTCGCGGGCACATCGTGTCGTGGCCACCGTCTTCAACTCCATCCTTGTGATGCTTGCACTCTTCTCCTACATGTGTGCAGTTCAAGGATCAAGGCCTATCCATGACCAGGGACATGCTTCGCCATCCTTCGCAGCACTGATGCTTGCCAAGGCCAAGTCAGGCCCCAGCGGGAAAGGTCCGGGCCATTGATACCTCCTCCTTCGCTCTGCGACCATGGCGATGAGCGATCTATTCTTTTTGCCTTTTTTTTGGCATTGTTGTCTCTGCATAAAAGTCTTGAGTGTAAGTCTTGAGATTGAGCTGCTGTTTCATTCTACGTGAACGATGATCACCGGCATTCTTTAATTTGTAGCTCATTGTTCGCGATGATGTGTGACTCAATTGTGTAAGGGGGAAGCACTTTGCCCAGAGATTCAACCTATAATCCCTCTCTATATGTAGATCCTTTTGGTTATTGAGATTTAAATATATGTATTGCACGCATTCCTCCTGAGTGCATAACCTCTTTGCTATTGCAGTTCATCTTTGTCATATGTAAGCATCCTCTGGTTCATAGATAAGAGTTTATTTTGTTGATATTCTTCATATTTAATGGGATGAAGCTTTTTAGGACTATCATATTTTGTTGCTATTCTTCATAACCTCTCTGCTACTGCAGTTCTTCTTCTTCTGTAGTTATTTTCTTTGACTTTGATGAGGGGAAAAGACGATCATGTTCTGCAGTCATGTGGCCGAGAAATTTAGGGTTATATACAATCTTGCTTGTGAAATCGCAAGATTTTCTCGTCCAAGATGAATCATAGCACACAACTACTGCAAAATTGAAGCGCTCAAACACAGTGGTGGTCTATCCATGGTCGGGAGATGAAGATGAGTGACATACATGATACAAAACTACTGCAGACCACACACCAACTCCGTAATTTTCACGGCAGAAGACTAACTCCAAACTTGAGACACTCTGTGACTTCAACCGAATCTTTTGTGTGGATTTATAATGCAAAATGTTCATCCATCACAAGAGCTGAATTCCACCTTGCATCATCTTGACCCATTAATCCACAGTCCACACTAACCATAGTCTACATGTTTCACACCCCAACCTATAGGAATCCTTTCCCCGTGCGTACAAAACCCTCAACCTCCCCAGTCCCTTTGTTCTCTTCCAACAAAGCCTGCTGTTATTGTTGTGTCTGCCTCAAGAGCTACATGGTAGCTAACAGTTCTCGCTTCCGAGCAACTATATATCCTTCTCCATTCTTCCTCACCCAAAGGAACCATTTTTGTTCCTTCACAGCTTTCTTTACCAGCGAGAGCTTAAACGAATGATCTTTTTGGTGGAGATTTGAAGCAGCTCGGTAACGGGAAAGGAGTGCAGGGCGGGGCTGGCCCTGGCAGCGGCGTTGACGGAGGAGGAGCAGGAGGTCATGGCGTACTTGCTATCCGCGGGGAGGTGGAGGGAGCGGTGGTGGCAGTGCAGGTGATACAAGAACATGTTGGGCAAGGTGGGACGCGTCGGCAGACCGGCACGTCATACACAAGATCATTGATGCCGTCGAGGAGAGCTTGAGAGCGGCCGCGGCGGGCCAAAAGTTGTCGGCTTGGCGGCGACCGGAAATAGGAGAGCTTGGAAATGATGGGGAAGTGATTTCCTAGGTTGAATGGGTTGAAGAGGGAGAAACGATTCCGAAAAATAAAAAAAATATCACAGATATCAACGGTTAAGAATATATTAAAGAGTCGATGTAAGATTAATAGGATACTCTCATTAAAATATTAAAAAATTTTATCCTATGAAAATAATTTCAAGACCCAAGTTATCTCCACTCAAGTATTTAAGGATTGCACACCTTCTCACGTAAGTTTCAAAAAATTTACATATTCTTTTCTCACCTCTCTATAAATCAAAATATTTCTTATCTCATGTTCTCTTTCTTTCAAAGACTAAAAATATATAAAATATTTATAAAAGAATAAAATCATAATTTTATTTTATTTCATGAGAATTCCTTTTCTATTGAGATTCCTTATATTTCTCATATCGAAATATTAAAATATTTACATCAATACGGGTACCAACAACCATTGCTCTTTGAGGAGATTTATGAGCTTCCTTCTTTGGCGAGAGAGAGAGAGAGATTGTGCGATTGTGCCTCTCTCCAAACTCCCCAAACTCTCTCTCTCTCTCTCTCTCTCTCTCCAACTTTGTTGTCATGCTATCAGAAATAAAGCTTCATCAGCAGTTAAAGACCTACTTCAGGCAAACATTAAGAGGATAAAATTTTCTTGTCCGTGGTTAAAACGAGAAAGTTTCCTATAAATTCTGCATCCTCTCCTTTGATTCATACTTTTCGGACTCTGCTTGTAGGACATCATTTCATTCCAAATATTGCAGAATTTTTCTCAACTGTAACTTCAATATATGTAGCTTTACACGGACTTTGTTAAGTAGTACTTGTTGCATGATTCAAAAGTCAGGTGGGCATTCCAACTGTTGAAACTCACAATCCAGACTTGAGGAATGATTCGAGCACAATCCTTTTTCCCCTTTGCTATCAATTGTTTCAAGGGAAAAAAAAAACATGTTGGTTGACTCATTCAATTTTAAGAGAGATTTTTCCCCTTAATTCTCTCAACTGCTTTAGTTGGACTAACTGCTGCATGGGATCTGTGACTGCTAAAGATGAGACAAAAGCCAGCAGCAGCGAGAGACTCCCCATCAGTTCAAAAGTTAGTTATGAATCTATTACGAAGAACATGTAATCATCATTAATTTCTCTTAACATAAATTAATTATTATAAATAATATATTATTTTATTATTAATTTCTATGTTTTTATACTATAGTTAAGAAATGATTAAATTTGGTTTTCATAATTATGTGGATAAGTTAAGAATTATACTAAATGAATGATTTGATTTTTAGGAAGTAAATAGTTTACATTCCATTTTCATAAGATAAATATTATATTTCTCTCTTTGTGTTTAAAAGTAAAATAAAAATAAATTAAAAATTAAATTAAATTATTACTTACCTTTTGACGAGATATCATTTTTTCCTATATAAAGGGTACTACTCCTCTCTCATTTCTTACTAAGCCTAACAATGGGAGGATTGAGGAAAGGCCTTCTCGAGGAGATGATATCGAGGAAAGGTAGAATCATTTTTTTTTATTTAGCTTTGATTTATGTTTTGAAATCTTGATGTTGAGATTGTTATAATTTTATGATACATAATGATGTTTTAATTTTAAAATTTTATGATTTGTAAATAATAATAATTAATTTATGATGTTAGAATGATTATTTGATTTATATTGATCTCTTAAGTTTAAGTAAATTTTAATATTAATTTAATTATTAAAAATTTTATTTTTGGATTAGCATAATAGTTCTAATTTATTTAACTAGATATATCTATGTTTCAAGAATTATGTGTGAATTTCTATGATGTAATTAGTTTTAAATTTAAGATCATGAATTTAAAATTTTAATTAATAGATTTGAGTTATTCTTTAATAATTTTAAATATTAAAATCTAATTTGTTAAGAAAAGTCTAATTGAGATCTGACTTAAGTCAAGTTGGTTTATCAAACTGAATCGACTCAGCCTATGTGGTTATATACGACCTAGCCCATGTGGCCAAATACAACCTATCTCATGTGACTAGGCATGACCCAACCTATATAACCAGGTAGGAGCCAGTTTATGTGGCAAGGTATGACCCAACTCATGTGGCTAGGCATGACCCAACCCATGTCGCTAGGTACGATCCAACCCATATGACTAGGTATGAGCAAGGTATGACCCAACCAAGTGGCTAGGCATGGGCCAACTCATATGACTAGGTGTTAGGATCGTGAATGAAACTAGGGGGGTGAATTAGTACTATCGAAAACTTTTATGAGCTTGACTTAGATAAATGTAAAATAGATTAAGCAATAAAATCAATAAATAATAAACAACAAAGGAAAAGAGCACATTAGAATCGGTCATCGTGACCCATGTCTACTCTTGATTCATCTTCTATCGAGGTTATCGGCAATCATTAATGGTTTTCTTTCAATGGGCGAAGACCAACTATCCTCTTATAACTATTTCTCCTTTTCACAGGTTTAGGAGACATCATTTACAAGTCTCACACCTCTCTTAGAATAATCATAATTCTTAAGAAAGAGGAGGATACTTAGTATTTTTTCAAGACGTTTATAACTTAAAATCTTAAGACTTTTGTTCACTTTTTTATACTTTGTAAGTAAGAAAGATTGAGGTATTTATAGGCCTCAAATGACTTTAAAAATAAAGCCAAAAAGTATCTCATCTCGGGTTTCTAGGTAATAGCGATACCACTACCAATATTGGATGGTACTACCACCCGCTCATTTGACAACCAGTGGTACTATCGCCAATCTGAGTGGTACGATTGCTTGACAGAGCCTCAGAGATTAGGCTCTAGCAGTACCATTGCTTGATAGGGTAGTACCACTGCTTGACAGCATTAACTATCAGCGGTAGCATCGCCCAAACAAGTTATGGGAGACCGAGCCTCAAGCGATTCCATCGCCAACCCTAGCGATGCCACCGCCTGACATGGCTCTAGGTCACTAAATGGGCCCAGTTAGTAGGGTTACACCCAAACTTAACTCAAATTAAGACCTAACTACTATAGGGAAATCTAGAGGCGACATTACATGCACAGCGGAAGAATATTAAAAATAAAATCCCCAATTTCTCAAAGATGTGTTCATCGTCGTGCGAAGATTGGTGCACAAAGATCACGAAATTTAAAACTACGTATATAAAAGATTATATTACCTAGAGAGATCATATATTCCTGAATCCTTATAGATCTCTAGGAGAGGGTGAAGGAGGTCAAGTGTCCTCCTCTCTAGCAGTGATCCACATAGCAGAGCTGCAACAATTTGTTAGGAACGAGTCGACACTAAGAGGGGGGTGAACTAGTGTAGCGATAAAATCGTCAACTTTGTAAAATCTTTCATTCAATAAAATCAATTTCGAAAAGATAGCTTGAAAGCGTACGGAAAAGCGTAGTAGATTTAAAGCAAGTAAGGAGGTTTGTAGTAAGGTAAATTGCACAAAAGAAACGCAAACTATATTTTTATAGTGGTTCGGTCATCGTGACCTACATCCACTCCACCGATTCCTCTTCCATCGAGGCCATCGGCATCTACTATCAGTCTTCATTCAATAGGCGAAGACCAACCACCTTTTACACCTCTCTTCTCATTTTTCACATGTTTAGGAGACAACCTTTACAAGCACTCACTTCTCCTAAACAGAATTCTAAACTTAGACTAGAGGAGGGGATCTCTCAAGTGATTGCAACAGCGTTTTCCCACTTTTAAGCTCTCTATGCTTGTGTGTGTTAACCAGGGATGAGAGGGGTATTTATAGGCTTCAAGTTAATTCAAACTTAGAGCCTAAAAACATCTTATCCTGGGTCTCCTGGGTACGGGTGATACCATCGCTTGTGCTGGGCGGTACCACCACCACTGTCAATCTGACACTGATACTGCACTAGGTGGTACCATCGCCTGACACCCTATGTTGGGCGGTACCACCACCTGACAACCTCTCGGAGACTGTGTCTAGGCGGTACCACCGCCCAGACCGACGGTACCACCGTTTGACATAGTCTCGGAGACTATGCCATGATGTTGTCACCTCTTGGGTCACTATTTGGGCCTTTTATTGGGCCCAACATAGTCTTTACATGGGCCCAATTGGCCCATAATTGGGTTGGCCCAATTCCAATCTCAATTATGTGCTAACTACAAATTCTAAGACATACTTAAGCTGAACAAGTTCGTAAGTCTAGGTTTCTTCCGATGAGCTTCCAACGAACTTCCGGCGAACTTTCGACGATCTCTCGGTAATGTTCCAACGGACTCCCGACAAGCTCCTGGACTTCACGACGATCTTCTTGGCGAGTTCTAATGAGCTTCTTTGGTAAGCTCTTGGACTTCTCAGTCAGTTCCGGCAGAGCTTCCGACGAACATCTAGACTTCCGACGAACTCTCGAACTCCCAACGAAATCGCGTTTTTGACTCCAAGACTTCATTTTGCTTTATGCCTTGCTCTCATAGTTAATCCTACATATATAAAAATATACTTCGATCTAGACAATTATTACTAAGCATGAATTATGTTGTTAGGCATGTCATTGGTCCATCGACACTTCGTCCGATTCTTCGACGTATCATCCTCTCTTGCGGCCTATTGCCCAATCGACCAGTTGACCTCCGCAACTCCGATAACCTTAGTGTAATATCTGCTCTTCTTAGCCTGATGCCCGAATCAATGGCCTGAAGCCTTTTGTCGATATGTCGACCGATCCTCCGGCTCGACGTCCAATCTTCTGACATATTTTTCACCGGCCCAACATGATTCTTCCTGCTTTAATTGTCTCATCCTGATCGAAACTTCCTACGTCACTCAAAACGCAGATTAAATCATAATTACTATCAATTGGTTTCATCATCAAAATATGAGATTCAACACAATGCTCCTTAAAACTTCAAGCCTACTATCTAAGGAGTAGAAGGGGAGGAGAATATGAGAGGCAAACTAAAAAGGCCCTAGCCTATAAACCATTGGTTCCCTCCTATTTATAGAGGTCCCCTATCAACTTAACCCTAATGGATCCTGCCCTATTGGGTATTGGATCTCCATCAAACTAACCAAACATTTTAGATTAGTGGATCTCTATCTAATAATCTCTCATTGGCTCTTATTGGATTTCATCTATATGATCCAATAATTCAAGGCTTATTGGATATCCAATAAGATAGGAGCTCCGATAAATATGTCATATCCAAACCTCTACTTATCACAATGCCTACCATATGTGTGTGACCCTCTAGGCCCAATATTGAGCTGGCTGTAAGTCATAACTATCAGATCTCCTTCTGGCTTAGTGAATTATTATCTCTATAATAATTCACTCGACTCATTGACTACGGACATACTAGGCCACTATGCCGCAGTCCCTAGATGATATAGGAGAATCCAATCTATTAGACTTGTCTGTCCTCAGTTATCGTGTACCTATAGTCCCTTATCCATCTAATATCCAAGAGACCGTATACCGGGCATGGTGCTATCAGACCCATATGGTTTCTACTCGAGTCTTGCTTTAATCGGATTCTCCCAGAGAACTTTTTCTCTCTCTATTCGAATGACCCTAGCTAGGGATTTGTCTAAGCAAGAACATATGGGATATTCCTCTCAAGACACCGAGAGCAGATGATCCTCTATCGATGTTAGTTATAAGTGTCCTACGAGCCAATCACGTGAGTGATGACAGGTGTGACTTAACACATAGTTTTTTTGCTTATTATATTTTAGCATTTATCATTTTATGTTGACTATTGCATATATGCATGTATATATTATGATTTCCTTGAATCTGTGCAATGGGAATCGGATCATGATGAGATCACGATAATGAGATCGATTCGCCTTTAAACACAGATCCTAAATAATTCTGATCATAGGTTACTCGAGAGGGACATCGAGATGACCGGATAGACTGGTGTATTATATACCCGTCTATATGATGGATGTAGCTAGTCTCATAGTTGCTCGTGTGGGGACACTAGAGATATAATACATGTGCTCATTGGGGAATGAGTTAACTGATTGATCCGCTTATAGAATGTTGAATGGTTGATGATGCCTTATTGTCAGATAGCGATTCCAGACTTGAGACACTAAGGATGTCTTGTAGGAGTGCTCCACTCTTTGATTCTTTGATACCAGACTTATAAGTTTGGATGTCTCAAATCTAGCACAATCGGTCATCGGGAGTGGCAATCAACCTTACTAGGGCTATTGAGTGTTGATATAGAATCATCCACTCTCGGTGTCATTAGAGGAATGCCTCATGTGTTCTTGCTCAAACAAATCCATGGCTAGGGTCATTCAGATTGAGAGAGAAAGAGTTATCCAAGAGAATCCGATCAGAGCGAGGCTCGAGTAGAAACCGTATGGGTCTGATAGCACCATGCCCGGTATACGATCTCTGGGATATTAGATGGATGAGGCACTATAGGTACATGGTAATTGAGGATAGATAGGTCTAATGGATTGTGTTCCCTTGTATCGTCTAGGGGCTACGACATAGTGGCCTATTACGTTAGTAGTCGATGAGTCGAGTGAATTATTATGGAGATAATAATTCAGTATGCTAAAAGGATTTCTGACACGTATAACTCACAACCAGCTCGATATTGGGCCTAGAGAGTCACACACATATGGTAGGCATTGCGATGAGTAAAGGTTCGGATATGAGATATCCACCGGAGCCCCTATCTTATTAGATATCCAATAAGCCCCTGAATTATTAAATCCTATGTATGAGATCCAATAAGCACACATGAGAGATTATTGGATAGAGATCCACTAATCTAAGAGGTTTGGGTAGTTGGATGGAGATCCAATACCCAATAGGGGAGGATCCATTAGGGTTAAGTTGATAAGGGACCTTTATAAATAGGAGGGAATTAGTGGTTCATAGGCTTGAGCCTTTTGCTTGCCTCTCCTATTCTCCTCCCCCTCTCCACCTCAAAGTAGGCCTAGAGTTTTGAGGAGTGTCATCGTAGTCCTATTGTGTGGATCACCATTAGAGAGGAGGTCGCTTGACCTCCTTCACCCCCTCCTAGAGATCTATAAGGTTTCAGGGATATATGATCTCCCTAGGTAACACAATTTATCTTATACGCAGTTTTAAGTTTCACGGATTTTGTACACCAATCTTTGCATGACGACGAACATATCTTTGGGAATTGGGGATTTTGTTTTCTATTTTTCTACTGTGTATGCGATGTCGCCCCCAAGATTTTCGAACAATCGATACTCAATAGTCATTGTAAGGTTAGCTACAACTCCTGATGACTAGTTATGCTAGATTTAGAACCTCTAAACCTATAATTTTGTTAAAAAAGAGTGGAGTACTCATACAGGATATCCTTGGTGTCTTAAGTCTAAGGACCAAATACACCACTAGGACTATGGAATCGCTGTCTAACAATAAGGCATCATCAACCATTCAGCATTTCGTAAGTAGATCAATCAATGAACTCATTCTCCAATAAGCACCTGTATTGTATCCCTAGTGTGCCCACGCGAGTAGCTATGAGACCAGCTGCATCCATTATATGTACGAGTATACAGCACACTAGTTTGTCTGGTTATCTTGATGTCCCTCTCGAGTAACTTATGACCGGGATTATTTAGGATCTATATTTAAAGGCAAATCGATCTTATTATCATGATCTCATCACGATCCGATTCCCATTGCATAGATTTATGAATATCATAATATATTCAAGTAACATGCAATATAAAGTGATAAAATGCCAAATAATAATAACAAACAAAAAGACTACGTGTCAAGTCACACGTGCCATCATTCACATGATTGGCTTACAGGGCACCTATGACTAGCAATCCCCCACTTGACCTAAAGTTAATAACCTATGTGTCTGATCTCCATCAGACCCCTATGATGCTCAAAGACAATCTGAGACAATGGATTTGTCAATGGATCTATGATGTTATCTTCGGATAGAACTCTTTCCACTGCTATATCTCCTCGAGTCACGATCTCTTTGATCAAGTAGAACCTCCTTAGAATATGCATAGACTTCTGATGAGACCTGGGTTCCTTCGCTTAAGCAATCGCCCCATTGTTGTCGCAATATAAGGGAATCGGCTCCTCACTACTCGAGACGTCTCCTAGATTTGTGATGAACATCTTCATCGAAACTCCCTCCTTTGTTGCCTTTACTACAGTAATGTACTCCGCCTTTGTGGTCGAGTCAGCAGTAGTATCTTGCTTGGAACTCTTCTAACATACTACTCCTCCATTCAGGGTGTATATATATATCCCAAATTCAACTTGCTATCATCGACATCGGACTAGAAACTCGAGTCTGTGTAGCCTTCGACCTTGAGACTACTACCTCTATATACTAGTAAAAGATCATTAGCCCTTCTCAAGTACTTAAGGATACATTTTATTGCTTTCTAGTGCTTTAAGCCTAGATCCACTTGATACTTGCTCGTGACACTCAGAGCATGTACTATATCAGGCCTAGTACATAGCATGACATACATGATAGATCCTATCGCTGAGGCATAGGGTATCATATCTATGTTTGCCCTTTCTTCAAGAGTCTTTGGGGACATACTCCTAGAAAGCGATATCCCATGTCTCATCGGTATGAGATATCTCTTGGAATTTTTCATGCCAAGCCTTTTGACAATCGTGTTTATGTACCTAGACTAAGACAAGCTAAGTATCCTCTTGGATCTATCTCTATAGATTTGAATCCCTAAGATATATGATGCTTCCCCTAATTCCTTCATGGAGAAGTGTCTAGATAACCAAGCCTTTTCGATTAATAGCATTCCTACATCATTCCCAATGATCAGGATGTCATCCACATATAACACTAAGAAGGTGATAGCACTCTCACTTACTTTACTATACATAAAATGCTCATTTCATTCTTAACGAAGTCATAAGATCTAATTACCTTATTAAATCTTATTTTCCAATTTCAGGAAGCTTGCTTTAGTCCATAAATGGACCTAAGCAACTTATACACCTTATTTGGATAGTCTTTTAATATAAATCCCTCAATTTATATCATATACACCTCCTCCTCGAGGTTGCCATTAAGGAATGCGATTTTCACGTCCATCTGCCAGATCTCATAATCATAGTGTGCTACAATAGCCAATAGAATTTAAATGAATTTTAGCATGGCTACGGGTGAGAAGGTTTCGTCATAGTCAACACATTACCTTTGACGATACCCGTTAGCCATTAGCCTTGCTTTATAGGTCTCTAACTTTCCATCTTCTCCGATCTTCTTCTTAAAGATCCACTTGCAACCGATGGGTATAATACCCTCAGGTGCATCAACTAGGTTCCAAACCTTATTGAAGTACATGGAATCCATCTTAGAATTCATGGCTTCTTGTCACTTCCCATAGTCTATACTCATAATAGCCTCCTCATAGGTTTGAGGATCAATATCCTCAACATCCTCTCCTCTAATATGTCCCATATATCTTTCAGGAGGATGAGATACTCTGTCGAACCTACGTAAAGTTTGAACTTATGCACTAGGTACCTGAACAGACTCGGGCTGTGGAGTGATGCTTGAGCTAGGTTCTCCAACCTTGCTCAACTCTATCATGCTCCCACTGTCTTCGCCAAGAATGTGTTCCTTCTCAAGGAACACTACTCTCTTGGCTACAAAGACCTTTTGGTCCTCGGGATGATAGAAATAATACCGACAAGTTTCCTTGGGGTATCCTATGAACTTGCATCGCTCCATCCTCGATTCTAACTTATCGGGGTTGTGTCTTTTAACGTGAGCAAGATAGCCCCAAATCATAACCTTAGATGGGACTTTTTCCCTTTCCATATCGCATATGGTGTAGATACTATTGATTTAGTTGGAACTCTATTTATAAGGTAAGTTGTGGTCTCTAGGGCATATCCCTAGAATAAGATGGGTAGGTTAGCGAAACTATAGGAGAATGGATCTAGCATCTATCTTTTTATATTGTATTCGTAACTCAAGAGTCATGGAGCCCAATATGTAACAATGAGCAAGAATGGAGTCATCCATGTGCTAGTCATAGGTACCCAATAAGCCAATCACGTGAGTGATGACACGTGTGACTTGATACGAAATATTTTTGCTTATTATATTTTGGCATATATCACTTTATATTAACTATTGCATATATGCATGTATATATTATGATGTCCTTGGATTTATGCAATGGGAATCGTTTCGTGATGAGATCACGATAATGAGATCAATTTACCTTTAAACATAGATACTAAATAATCCCGGTCATAGGTTACTCGAGAGGGACATCGTGATAACCGGACAGACTGGTGTGCTATATACCCGTCCATATGATGGATGCAGCTGGTCTCATAGCTGCTCGTGTGGGGACACTAGGGATACGGTACAGGTGCTCATTGGATAATGAGTTTACTGATTGATCCGCTTACAGAATGCTGGATGGTTGATGATGCCTTATTGTTAGACAGTAATTCTGTAGTCCTAGTGGTGCATTTGGTCCTTAGACTTGAGACACCAAGGATGTCCTGTATGAGTGCTCCACTATTTGATACCAGACTTATAGGTTTGGCTGTCCCAGATCTAGTACAATTGGTCATTGGGAGTGGTAGGCGACCTTATGAGGGCTATTGAGTGTCGATAGAGGATCATCCACTCTCGGCGTCATGAGAGGAATATCCCATGTGTTCTTGCTCAGACAAATCCCTGGCCAGGGTCATTCAGGTTGAGAGAGAAAGAGTTCTCTGGGAGAATCCGATTAGAGCGAGACTCGAGTAGAAACCATATGGGTCTGACAACACCGTGCTCGATATACGGTCTTTGGGATATTAGATGGATGAGGAACTATAGGTACATAATAATTGAGGACAGACAGGTCTAATGGATTGGATTCCCCTGTATCATCTAGGGACTACGACATAGTGGCATAGTACATCCGTAGTCGATGAGTCGAGTGAATTACTACAGAGATAATAATTCACTAAGTTAGAAGGAGTTCTAACAGGTATGACTCACGGCCACATCGATATTGGGCCTAGATGGTCACAAACATATGGTAGGCATTGCTTTGAGTAGAGGTTCGGATATGAGATATCCACCGGAGCTCTTGTCTTATTGGATATCCAATAAGCCCCTAAATTATTGGATCCTATGGACGAGATCCAATAAGAGCCCATGAGAGATTATTGGATAGAGATCCACTAATCTAAAAGGCTTGGGTAATTGGATGCAGATCCAATACCCACTAGGGGAGGATCCATTAGGGTTTGACAAGGGACCTCTATAAATA